>VWPU01007510.1:0-111810 GCA_013398955.1 Callaeas wilsoni
CGGCACTGCGGCTCGCCCGGCACCTGCGCCCCCGCCGCCCCTCGCCGCGCCCCAAGCCTACCGCTGCTCCCTCAGCGCGGGGAGGCGCGCGCTGCCCGCGACCCCATGCCCACACGCCGCCGCTACTCCCGCTCCCGCCGCCGCTACTGCTCCCGCTGCTCCCGCCGCTCCCGCTGCTGCTGCTGCCGCTGCCGCTTAGGCTGGAGGCGCCTCCGCCCGCGCCACTCTCCTCTGCATCTGCTGGTGGGGGCGCCTCCCAGCGCGCGCCTAGCCCCGCCAGCCCCTCCCCGCGGCCTCCCATTGGCCCCGCCGCGCGCGGGGGGCGTGGAGCGAGGCGCGCTCCGCCTCGCCCATTGGCCGGCGGCGTCGGCCGCTCATGGACAGCCCCGGTCGTACCGTCCGCAGCCCAACGCTTCGGGCCGGGCGCGGCCGGGGGAAGGGGCCGCTCCCCGCCCACGCCCTGCCTTGAACGGCCCCCGCTCCTCCTCCTCCCCCCCGGGAGGCGGAGCCGCTGCCTCACGCGGGCCGCTCGGGGAACGCCAGCGCGGCCGCGCCCTCCGCCCACGGCAGCCCGTCCGCCCCGCGGCGGGCGGCAGCGCCCCTCTGGCGGCCCAGCGCCCCGCCCCTTCTCCGAGAAAGCGTGCGCTCATTGGGCGCGGGTGCTGTCACTCCATCTCGCCGCCGGCCGCCCTGGGGCTGGCTCTGCGTTGCCCCGCCCCCCCACCGGGAGAGGTGCGCTCATTGGGTGTGGGTGCTGTCACTCTAAGGCGCCCCCTGCCGGCCGCGCGGCCGCCGGGCGGTGCCTGCCCGCGCACCTGCGCCGCTGCTCCCGCCGTGAGCCGGCGGCCTGTGCTGCGGAGGGCCCCGGCAGCGCCCTCGGCACGGGCGGGCGCGGAGCTGCTTCCTAAATAAAAGTGCCCCAGGCCTGGCTCTGTGCTCTCGTACGTGTTGTATCTGCCTTTGGCCTGTCCCCGGGAAACCGGAGTTCACAGACCGGGAGCAGCCGAGAATAACAGTAGTGGATGACACCGTCCTGATGGACGCCTGGCGTTCAGGCATGGCAGCAGTGCTTGGGGTCTGAGTGAACATGAGCTGGTACCTGGCTAGGTTACAAGAAAGGTTTCCCACAGCGCAGGGATCTGTTAAGTAATCCTGCATTTTCATATCTCAGGCTGATTTGAGCAGTGAACTGTTTCCCAGAACTAATTATGTACGAGAGCCTGATAACAGGTTTACTACATTTACTATTTCCAGAGCATACAGGTGTTAGAGGATGCCTGGAGGAGTATTTTGCCTCAGCTCTTTTTGCTGTCTCACCGTGGTCCTGTTCCTTCCCACAGCTCTTTTCGCTTACCACCTTTGCCGCTGAAGTTCGCGCAGCTGTGGCAATGCAGATGGTTACTTCTGCCTGTGTCGAATGTACCCTGAATCAGTGTAAAATAGCACACAGAAGGATCAGAGCAGAGCATCCTACAAAAATCTCCATCTATAACCCTTAGATAAAAATTGAATAAATCGATTTTTGTTATAAAAGCATATGTTTAACTGTTAGCTAAAGCTGTTGTGCTACTCGAGTCTACCAGTCCAAGTGTATATTTCTGTACTCGGTATCACAATCGTAGAATCATAGAATGGTTTAGGCTGGAAGGGATTTTAAAGATCATCTAGTTCCAACCTCACTGCTGTGGGCAGGCACACATTTCATTAGACCAGGTGGCTCAGAGCTCCATCCAACCTGGTCTTGAACACGTCCAGGGATGGGGCATCCACAGCTTCTCTGGGCAACCACCCAAGTCTTTGACCAGCTGGGCTTCAGTAAAAGAGAAGAAGTGGCATTTTCAGTATTAGTCTTGCCTTTTTGTGTAGAGGACTTTAAGATTTCTTGATGTGGCTGCTGAAAAGGGTTCATTTGTAAGAATGTTCAGACAATCATATTTCTTTTTTTCCCCTTTGAAAGTATTGTACTCCATATTTTAAATCACAGAGAATTTTATGTAAGAGAAGTAATTTACTAGTAAAGGGACATATAATAGCAAAAGAATTTCCACCATGTGCTGTAGGCAATGTTTCATGTTATCAAAGTGTTAAGATACCCATTCTAGTTCTGCTGAAAATAGCAAAATTCTGATTTGCTTACACCTGAAATTAACATTTCACTGCTTTTATCTTTGTTCGTTATTTACATCCTGATCTTGCAGCTGATTTTCATTGGAGGAAGTGGCCTGTTTCTATAGGAAGGTGATTTTACATCTATGGAAAGGAGAGGTAAGTTACTACCCCTAAGGCCAACTGGTAAGGTTTCTGATTTGGAGTATATTACAGTACTTTTGCATAACATAAAGAACTGCACAGCATACAGTGTAATAGAAAAGCATCTATAGTGACAGTAAAAGTGGGCCTTAATTATTTCATGGATGGTTTTCAGTAATTTAAAATTGGAGGAAACCAGCTAGAAATACCTTTTTGAGGAATATTACTGCAGATAATAGATTTATTCATAAAGTTTGACAAGCTGAAATAAATCAAATTGACCTTTATCTCCACCTACAAAATTAACTATTCCCTATTTTTAATGGAAAAATAAGCTTATTAGATATTATGATCACCTAAACCTTCATGTCTGATTGTTACCAAGATCCGTTCAAGCTTTAACACAGCTTCCTAATAATACATTTTACAGTTAATTCCATGAGAATGGATATTTGCTAGCTCCTTCCCTCATTGCAGGTATTTTGATTTTAAACATAAAATACGTAAGGCTTGTTGTAATCTCTTGTTCTGCTGAAAAGCAGTCAATACATAATATTGTATTGAAAAGGGAGGGATATAGCACTGATGTTTTTTTCTAAGGTGTAGCATATCCAACACAGTAGGTGGAGAAGGAATCTCATAGATTATGCATTTCTTTGGAAAGAGAGGTTTATGACATTACGGAGGTAATTTTAAGGTTAGACAGAAATTAACGTCTTCAACAACATGAGCATACCTGTATTTGTAAATATATACATGAAAATAATCCATGGTCTCCAGAAAATGCTTGGACACTCCCTACAGTTAATTTATCACGTTTACCTGTTGTAACTTGCTATGAAGTGAATTATGATCTCTCTGGGGCTGAGACTATTTTTCACTGTAAGTCTTCTTTGCACCTTGATCTTAATTAATGCCTGTAGGCACTTCTGCAAAACAGCTATTAAATAACAATCCAAGTGGATCAACTCCTCCCATACACTTCATGCTACTTTAGAAGTCAAACGTGCAGACTGGGCAGGTGTTATGGAGTAATGGTATCTAAATTAGTGGGAGTGTAGAAGAGTTGACACATTCAACCTCTGATAATTGAAGGTAAGGGTAAAGCAAGGCTTTGATTATCCTGTAGAAGCCTTGAATGAAGGAGGTGTACAGAAAGAAGTGTACTTAGCTACACTCAAGTGTGTAGCTAAATGGGGGGAGTGGGCTGTTCTTGGATGACAGCTGAAAATAACTGCAAGATACATGTAAGAGTAAATGGTAAAAGGCCCATGCCATGTGCAGAATTTTTAATGTAAAATAAGGAGGTGCCTAATTTCTGCGCTGGGGTAATTTCACATACTGATACTTTTCTCATTTCCTATCTAATCTCTACAGATCTGAGTTCCTTCTGGCTCAGCATTCCTTAGCTCATGAAAACAACTGCAACTTCAGCTTCTCTGGGCTAAAAACTTCCCCTTTCCTGGATACCCGTCTACCAGTGTAAATAGTAATATATTATTTTCTACATAGGTGTCTTACATATATGGTATAAATATTTTCCACACAGAAAAAGGCCTGGGACAAATCTTTGTGTTTCAAGAAAAAGAAGCTGTACCTGCATAACATGCAGCTTCTTCACTATGGTAAAGTGGTTTGGTTCTTGGTTTTGTTTTTCCTTTTTTTTTTTTAATTCCTTAATGGTCCAGGGATAATTTTGGTTCAGGGCAGGTTTGAGAGGGCCAGGCTTCCAATGCTGCAATTATTAACTGCCTCTGTGAAACTTAGATAGTCCTTATTAGAGATATGGACCATGAAATTGGTTGAAGTGTTGCCAAGAAAGAATTGTCATACAGTGGAAAGATAAGATTCTTGGAAATTTTAGTATTATTACCCAGCAGAGACTTAGGTTACCTTTTAATACCTATCACCTCCCTCACTGCAGGAGCTGTCTCACAGTGCCCAGATAACAAAAATGCAAAAGATCATCAAACATCTACTTGCAAGGCTGCGTGTATTCTTCACAAGAAATTGTCTTTCATATGGAAATAGCAATTCATGGAAATTAAATCTAGAAGTTCATGAGAGGTTCACTGTAGCAGGACATTAAATCAGAGCTTTCATTAGTGCTGGTCATTTTAAAGTTAAATTCCACTCAATTAGGTATGACTGTTTTTATACAACCACATCTAGTGATGCAGCAGATGAGAAATTCCTTGCAAAGCAAAGACAGTGGGCTTGAATTTCCATGGCCAGATACGTACAATATTCCTTTTGTTTTCATTAAATATCATCATTCTGAAGAACAGACTAATGGCATTTATTATCCAGTTCAATAGCTAATCACCTTAGAGTTATTTTTTAATAGCACCACATGTTGTGTGTAGCAAATTTGATGCAAATCAAATGAAAAATGAAACATCAGACAAATGATCCTGAGGCCATATACTGGAGACACAGAGGGATATGGCCAGAACTAAAGAACAGTAAAAGACAGAAGCAAATATGAGCAAATGCTGAAGGAGGGATAGGAAGGAACAGCTGCATCACAGAGCTGAATTAGTTGTCAGACACGAAGGAATGAAGTCATAAGAAGAATGGAATTATTGCAAGGACTGTGCACTGCCAGCTACAGGTAGCTGGCCTATAGCGATGGGATCCCAACCCCTCATCTTCATGAGAGAGATGTGTTAGCACCCTCACACCACCAATTATTGCTGCTCCATGTGGAAACAGAGCAGATTTCTCAATGTGTATGAAAGAGAAAATCAGCTGCATTTCAGTATAATGACATGGCAGACCTAGGCTGGGGTAATATGTATTAATATTTGTGTAATAGCTGTAATGTTTATTATTACAGTAACCAACTGTAGCTCGGTTGTACATTCAAAAATTGAAGTTACTTCTCTTCAGCTATACTCTAGATCTCTGGGTAGATCTAAAAAAGTACTGCTTTGAATTGGTATATGGTTCTGAAAGTATTGCTTTGAGTTGGTATATGTATATAAAATATTACAGCAGTTTCACCATGAATTTTGAGAACTCCCTTGAATATGAGCAGTCAGAATGAAATAGCTGACAAATTGCAACATATGAAGTTTTGCTCTTAACACTATCTCTTGAATAGATGTACAAAATATTTTGCACAAAGAAGCCTTTTATCATCTTTGCTATATCTGCTGAATTCTTTTATGATAACTTACATGCTGCATGAATTACTTTGCTTTGATTATTAAAAAGTAGTTGGTGGCAGAAAATATAATTTATTTCCTCACAATAAATAGGCTTAGAGCAGTAGGAGATAGAGTTGCTGTGTGTTACAATTTAAGTTACCACTCTGATTATTTAATTAAACTTACTGTCATTTCATACATACCTTCACATGACGTCTAACATCTATGTTTTGCTACTTTCGTTTTCATAAATAAACATAATGCCACATGGCAGGCTAACAAACAAAAAGCCTCTTCTTTGATACTGACAGTCAGACTTTGTTGCATCTTCAATTCTATTCAGGTGTGTTAGCTGAAAGAAAGCTGTACTAGCTCATAAATGTTCTTAGTCACACTGAGCAAGTGTTGGCTCAGGGTAACTGCAATTGTAACCTCTGCCTTCCAAGCTCTGTGAATTTTGGATGTTTCATCCTCTGATAGGATGGCTGTAATGGTGGTGACTCCATGTTTGCAGAACACGGGGAACAGCCTGACCGCTTTGTGTACATGTGTTTGTGCAAGTAATGCACCTTCTTCCTGTGATAGGGTGGGACAGCAGAAGGGTTGTGCCCAACAGCATCTTTGTGTTAAGGACTTGTATCACAAAACTCTCAGCCTCACTGATTGTTCATGTAGTAGCAGAGTGTAATTAAATAGATCCTCTCTTCATATGATACAAAGTTTATAGTCACAAAATCCAACCCAGACATAGGACTTGTTATGGGGCAGTTTTAAAGAGTAGAAAAAAGCATTTTTTTTGCAGGAACCCCTGGATTCCACCTCCACTTCACTAAGCAGCTGCTGCTAAAAGAACCTCAGCAAATATGTTTATTTAATAAATGGACAAAATACCTCTTACTTTAATCCTTCAGTATGTGAGGTAAGACTTCTCTACCATGAGCAGTTCCAGTGTTCAATGTGTGGTAGTAGCTAGGAGCAAGCCTTGGCTTGCATGTTTTCTTCAATGGTTGTATACTGATCAAAGACACATATTCACATCCGCAACAGGTTCCCCACGTCCTGCCCCAGGTTTGTGACAGCACTTTTGTTTTTATTGGGTTTTTTCCTCTGGAACTACTGACTTGAGCCAATCACACTCTTTTGCTGAGAATGCAGTGCTCCTCAATGCTACTGTTTGAAAATCTTGCCAGTTAAGAGAACGGCTTCCGAGATCTTTTTTTTTCCCCTCAGTATTTATTCCCCCAGAAAAGCCATGGGCACTTTAGAGGTGTTTTTTTCTTTTTGTATGCCAGAGTGATTCTAAACAGTTTAAAATTCTGTCAAGCTGAGATTTCAATATCAGCTGCCATCTTCTCACATTGCTTCCTTTGAAAAGGGTTGCAAAGTTTTTAAATATATCACTTTAATATGATGGGAGGAGTTTGTAAGCAGATTAAAAGTACTACAATTACAAATATAAGAGCAGCATATTTATTTTGCCCCTGCACAGACAGATTTAATATGTGAAGGTATTTTCCCAGCTCCAGAATAATAATGGAAATGTTAGTACTGCTGTTTGAGATATTGCTAGCACAGAGTAACAAGGACGGAAAGAAAAAACTGCAATTAAATATTTTTATTTCTAAAGAACTTTATAAATATTGTATCACCATTTAACATGTATAAAGGTGCTGACATTTGCTGGAATTGTAATAGGAAAAAACAGACCTTGGACATTAGAACGAAGAAGGCTTTTCTTTGATAAATTTGTATCTGAGTTGATTTACTGGAGTGGAAAAAAGACACAAGTTCTGACTGAAGCTTCTGACTGAAGCTTCTGACTAAGTGTTTATGGGATGAAACATTTGTTTAAGCCAGTTATTTCCTAACAATCCATCTGCTTGCAACAGTTACTTATTTAAAAGCTATGCTTTGTTCTTCAGGTGCTGCATATATCCAAAAGGAAGTGCCAGGACAGGAAGAAGCACACAGCACTCAGTTCACAGAGTAGGAGTTAGCATACGGTTAATGAAATGCTTAAATGACAAGGATAGTGCACTGAAACCTGCCATGAGAGAATTTCAAAGACAGTCACAAAAGACAAAGTACTGAAGCTCTACTAATTTGCAGGGACTGGCCTGTTCCTGTGGGCTGGCTGGAGCAGGGAGCCTGTGCCTGTGTGGTGTGCACAGCTGGCTCTTGGATGTGTTCCCACCATTTTGGCAACAACTGAGAGGTGATGCCCACCCAATATACAGGGTTCACTGTGAGAACGAGCGGGCTGTTGATCTGTAACAACTTTGTGTAAATCAAGTTAAGTGCACACCTTGAAGAGGAAATTCAGTTGCTCATCTCTCCTAAAAAGGTGCAGCAGCAATAGAAACAGATTTCACAGAGATTGCACTGTATGGAAATAAAATTTTATGGGAGATATGCCTAAGCTCCCAGGAGGGCTGTGAAAAATCTAGTCTCTGCTTCAGCGTATAATAATGTAGGTAGTACAGTGATAATGTCACAGCTCCTTAAGCCTGGTGCGCTCAGAGGCAACAACTAAGAGAAGTCCCCACTGAGACAATGAAATAGACCACAAACAATTTGTTTGATGTTCTCCAACCACTGTTTGGTAATTTATCAGTGCTCCTAATAATAGGAACTTGTGAGTGCTCCTTATAACTCCTGGTCACATACAGAACAAATAGTATGGAATATAACATCTCCCTGCCTTTCTGAAAGCATCTCTTTCTTAGATGAGTGAAAAGAGAGACCTGCTGGCTCTCTAAACAGAGGAGAGTGGTTTACTTTTCTTTTATAAAGAAAGAAACAATTTATTATTAATTTTAGTTATAGAACTGAGCTCAAATGTAGTTGTAATATCTTTAATGAGGTAATTAATAGATTAACAATGTTCCTGAAGAAAAACAACAAATATATGCTTTAACAGATAAATTAACTTGGTCTTTTTAAACCACAGAAGACTGGTAAAGCCCACTGAGCATCTGTGCAGTCCACTGGTTTCATTCTCTGCAGTGTTTGCTTCGCTTCCTACTAGAAGTCTTTCCCAGGCTCTTCATTTTAGCTCTATAGTTGTGAGGCATTTGTGAGTTTTCAAAAACTGTGTCACTGGATGGATCTTTAACCTATCTTTTTAGTCAAGAGGCATCTGAAATGCACAGTGAAATACTTAATCTGGCCCAGCAAAATAAGATGTAAATTTGCACTCAGAATTATATATGACCCAATTCTTTGCTTACAAAGAAAGTCATAGTTCTGAGTGGCTTTTCATTTGGAGACTTCCCAGGCACTAGGAGTTTTGAGCTGACTTACCTGCGTTTGCCCCTATTCCAACACAACAGCACTCCCACGTGTAGTACATACAAACCCTGATATAGCAGGTCCTACAGCTTTGCCAGCTGTGTGGCAACTGCATCCAGCCCCTGTGCATGTTTGGATTTTGACCAATACATTAAATTCTGTTCTGAAGCAAGAGGGTGTTAAAAATCAGCTTTCCAGGAGGGAATGGAGAGAGCAAATACTCATTTGCTTTGATTTCTGGTATGAAGAGTAAACTTCAGTCAGCAGAATATGAATGAGAGCTAAGCATTCTAGGTTGGATTTTCTCAAGCCAAAACAGAGTTGTTCGGCTGCCAGTGATAAGAACTACAGAATTTCAGTGCTTCCAAAGGAGCCCTTTCCCCTCAGGGCCATGGACAGTTTCACCAGCTAGCCTGAACTGTGGCATGAAGGTTTCAGTCTCTTCCATTGAGAAATGATGTGCATCTTATACTTAAGTACTGGATATTTGTTGCAGTTTCTAAAACTTAAGCGAAAAAAACCAAAACAGGTAATTCTTCTCAGTTACAAAACTTAAGGGTTTCAGTGTGAAATCTGAGCTTATTACAGTGTGCTATAGCAAAAGGAAAACCAACCCTTATCCTAGGGAGCTCCCAGGTTTGTATTTATGATTAGATGAAAAAGGGAAGAAGAAACAAACCAAAGAGAGGAGGATGAAAGAATAAGGTTTCAGGGAAGACAAACATTGTGTGGGTGGGGAGGAGTAATTTAATCTCCTTGCTCAGCTGTAGTCTAGATTTTTAAAATTTTATCAGCTCACCATGTCTTCTTTTTAAGTTAACAGTAAATCTCAAAATTACTTCAGTGAATGCAAGATTAGACCTACTGCTTGCTAAACGTTAAAAGCTAAGTCACTTGAAAATTGATTTGAAAGCTAATCATGGGGGTGCTAGGCAGAAAGCTTTCTTTCACACTCCTAGGTTTCAATTCTTGGAGGGAAACAACAGTAAACTCACTTTAAAGACCTTATAAAACCTGTCCCTGCAAAATCGTTTTTGCTTTCCTCTCCCAGGGAATATGATTCAAACAAACCACATCATACATTCCAATTCCATAATATTGAAAAAGAGCTTTTCAGAGAATTTGGCACAGCTTCTGCCACTAGAATTGTAAACTCACATAAAACCTTGCCAAAATATTAATTTTTAAATGCATACTTTTTTAAGGCTTTTGTTGGCATCACAGCATTTTATCAGAATATAGGTTTCCCCTTCTCTGCCTCTCGTGGCCACACCACACTACTTAGCAGGCTTTAAACAAAATAAGGCAAGCAAATAAACAAACTTGTGGAGGAACAGATTGTTTAGCTGAGATTTTAATTGTGTTGCTGAAGTCCAGTGAATGGAGGCAATACTGTGAGAGCCAGCAGTTGAAGTGCTGCAAGGGTAAGCTCTTCAGTTTTCATCTCCTCTTTGAAGGCCTTCCTCTTCACCTCTACCAGGACTGATCAGAGAAGATTAAGGAAGAGTCCAGGCAGGACTCTAGGGAGCAGAAGCAGCAGTGGGATACTATGAACATAATCAAGTTTTTTTCTAATTGAATTATTCTATTCAAGGCCTCTCTACTGCTAGAAAAGAATAATAAAACAAATAATACCTCCTTATGTAAGGAAAAAATAAGCATGGACATATCGTAAACAGAAATAATCTATTTAAAGAATTGTTCATGCTTTGAAGATTTTGTATTTCAGATGGTAAGTGATACGATAAATATATGATACATTCAGCACGTGAGTAGATGCAACTCCAAACTGAATCTTCAAAGGAAGCATGAGAAAGCTTTAAAGGGGACAAATGGTTATATCCCTTCCTCCTGGTTTATTGATGGAAGGCCTCCAAAGCCATAGGTCATTCTGTGAAAGCCTGATACTAAATCTGAGAGATCCTGCCTGCTGAGGGTCACTTAAAGAGCCCTGCCCTTCTGCTTAGGGACACTGACATCTGCACAGTCTTTAATCTCAGCACAACTGCAGATACAGGGATTTTCAGGTTAGCACCACTGCACTCCCTGCAAATCATTCATCTTTGAGTCCTTGCTGAGGATTGATTGAAGGCACAGCATCTGGCACACAAGGCATATATGTGTTTCTGTGTTTTTCAGACCCGTGATAAGTCAGAGTTGAGATAAAGTGATAACCATTAGCAGTCACCACAGAGGCCCTAACTCCAAGCTTTCACTGGGACAGAGTGATGAAATTGTGTGAAACCAATAGCAGCAGCCAGCAGACATTTGTTGAAGAATGGAGACAACAGTTAAATGCAAAACCAAAGCCTCAAAACAAACAAGAAATATGGTAATCTTCGTCCCTCCATCTGTAGTCAGTGCGCACTTTTTGTTTCTCTCAGTTCATACCCTTGACTGTGGACAGGACCCCTCATGCTCAGTCTCTGGACTGAAGCCATGTCAGTGGATGTCTGTTACCCAGAATAATTCCAGAATAACGAAAGAAAGATCCAATACATTATCAACAGTCACAGTCCTTAAGTCAACCACAAAACAACACTTGCCAGAAACAAAATGAGCTGTACTGCAGAGAGGCCTCATGTCTTTAACAAAAGCAGCAGAAAAATTTCGGGACATGGGAGATCAGATGAGATGCCAACCCTTTTAAAGGCAAATGTTCTCATTCTCCAAGTTGAAGTAAAGAAGCACCTGAAGATTTTGCTATTTCTTTGTAAACACAGCAGACCCTTGTCTTCGCTTCATACTTATAATCCCCAGAGCAGTTTCTCCCAACCTGGAGAGGAATTTTTTTGGACCTGATGCAGATATAGCCATAGTTACAGCTTTAATGGAGTGTCAAGGCTGAACAGGTGAGGATAAGGGATCTATTTTAGCTTATATTGTGTTGTAATACAAAAGCTTTACTTCTCAGGTGAGCTGGCCTCTGCCCTTCCTCTGCTGCCCTAATGCCACCGCTGGTGGAACTGCATCCATTCTTCCACAGGTCTCTGAGGCATCACACTGATCTCATCTAATCCTGCTCTGAGCAAGTCTGTGCAGTCTGGCACCAATAACCCAGGCAGCTGTCTGGATTATGAGCAGTACCTACAAGATGACAGTGTTGAGAAGTGACTTGCTAGGTCAAGCATTGTACAAACACATAGTAAGAGACAGAGCAGCTTAAGTAAACAGGGAAAGGATTGAGGGAATCCTCATTTAATAGGTAGAGAATAGGACTGAAATTCAGTGATTTACTTCACATGGACAACCGGAAATACAGGTACCAGAATACCTGTTTGCTGCTTTGAATATCAGACAAGTTTTCATCACCTTTCCTCACACAATCTTAAAAAAAGATCACTTTGAGCTTTGGGAATTCACACGTGGGATTATTTGGATGCTGAAGTGCATCTCCAAATGCTAGGATGGGACAGAGTCTGGCAGCAGAAGGCTGCCTGGGCCTATCTAGAAAGAGAGCAGGGGGTTGTTAAGAGTGGGCTTCTTGCCTGTTCGCTTCTTGCCTGTTCTTGCTGGTAGGACATTCATTGCCACTTCTTACCCAAGGACAGTAGGAGAGTAGCTGGCACATTTTTGGTGCCATTAGAGATACCTGCAGCCCACTCAGCTGGTTAAATGGGGACTCTGAGATGCTGCAAGGCCCATTGCAGGAAACCTGTGACCTTTCTGAGACACCTCTGTGAAAATCTAAGCCCTGAGGGAAATTTGTAATCTTCCAGTTGGGTGGTCTATTTTAATCACAGTTGTTTCTGTAGCTGCTTGTTCTGTAGCAAGGGCATCAGACAACACAAAGCATGGTGAACTGTTGGGTAAATGATACTAAAATCACCTGATTGCATCCAGCCTTGATGTTAATATTGCCAAATGCTGGTAGATCACCCTGAGTCACCTCTGTGGCATCTGTTGAAGAGCAGCAAGGAGAGCTGTGCTCTTCTAGCACTGGTCAAGAGGCTTTTTTGAAATAATCAAAGCATTGTTTCTGCAAAAGCAAACATGTCTGTCTCTGGGCCTTTCAGTGGGATACTGTTCAGATTTTTCCAGTCCCCCCTGCTTGCCTCCATAGAGCTAATTTTTGAGGCAATGATCTGCGGTCTAACAAACAATAAAAATCAATGCCTTCACTTGATGCTTTCATGTGCATGGAGGCCCAAATTTCACTGCTGACTGATTAAATGTGGTGGTAAAATGTATGGTGTTGTGGTTCTCACTACACTCATAGCAACCCTTTGAGGAGAGAACACTCACAGGGTGGCAGTCTGGATGTGTTTAGGAAGAAACCTGATAGAGACTGTTTCACCTTCTGCTGGCTCCCCTGGAATAACTCTGTCGGCTATTATTAAAAAAAAAAAAAAATCAGCTTACATATTCTGTTCTGTAGGGGTAGTTTTTTTTTTTCCCTGCAATGCAAATATGCTTTAACATCAAGAGGAAAATGACAAGCAGAGAGAGAAGGGCCGAAATAATCATCCTTTAATTCCATGCCATGGCAGGCCTCCCAGTTCCCATTGGTCAGCCCTTCTCCTCCTTGCACCTTGGAAGCTTTAATTGAACTGAGTAGCATATTCATTTTTAGCATAACGTAATGGGCTAATAGGCAGAGAAGGTCAAAGTAACTTTAGGCCAGTCAAGAGAGGATGTAATTAGACATTAAGGACATGTAGTAGATTAAAGATCTGATTGTGTTTTCCTAAGTTCCTTTGATTTTAGCATCAGAACTCCTAGCCATAAGAAGGGAAAAGTGTACTGTTTCTTCATCTAAAGATAAAATTTTTGTCTTTAAAAAAGAAAATGCAAGGATTTGTAAAGTCAGCACAGCAGAGTATTATCTAGCTCTGGGTTTATTAGCTAATAATTTTTTGGCTTATATACTTGCATTTGGCTCAATTAAGTCATAAAGGCAGAACTTCAGTGAGATGCTGCTGAAGCAGTTGTATCCCAAAGCAAAGTTTGAAGGTTTTTTCCTGAAGCTTTCCTATAAAAAAGTCAACTCTGAAGAATTTCAGTCCATGGAAAAGAATAGGCCTGTTTCGGCCATTTTTTTCTTTTTTAATTCTTTTACATTCAGTAAAAATGAAGACTACAAGAAGATTACAAAGCTCATAACAAGACGTGTTCCTGTAGCTTATAAAGATGTCTAAAGATGTCTGAGAGCATCTCCTGCTATAATCTAGTGAGCAAAACATTTTCTGTATGATTCCTCAGTTCTCTTGTGAGAGAGAGTACCATAATTCCACTGTCTACCATCTCCCATCTCCAGTATTTTCTTGCTACAGTTGAAGCCTGTGTGAGTCTGCACTGGCAAGAAATCAAACCATTCAACTGAATTTAGCTGCATTTAACATAATAATTTACAGCAGATCTAATTCTATATAGCACCAGGTGCTATGGTCAAAATGGGTATTCAGAGCAGTGATTCCAGAAGCTGGCTCCTGTCCTGTGCATAATCTGTACTTATACTCTAAGATTATTTTATGTAATAGAAATACTACATAGTACTATGATGTCCTGTTAGTTCTAAGGATTCCTAACACCTTTCTGTTGCAATGAAATGAAGATGAAAAATGATGCTGTATTTACAACCAATAGAACGTGAATGCTTTCTGTTTGGTACTACCATAATGAAACTCCTAAATCAGGGTCTAATTTTGCCATTATGAGTTGAGTGAACTTACTATTACCGTGTGATAATACTGCAAAACATAGCTCATTCTTGACTGAACTTGACTGTATACAGATCTGCACAATTTTTTCTATTATAGAAACAAGGCAGATGGGTTTGATATGTGTATTCATAAAGTTAGGTGCTTAAATATTTTCTTGAAAACAGCTTAATCTTTAACATTTCCATAGTCCATCCTGTCCGTCCTCCCTCCTTCTCTTCTTCTTCTTGAGAGAAAGAAGTATATCTTTGTGCGTACTGCACATATATGTATGAAAAATAAACTTCCTCACTGGCAAGTAAACCCAAGAACAATGTTGCTAGCAGCTGTTGTGTTTAAAGCCCAGCGGAGAACACTGTTCCCTTATGAGCTCTCAATGCTCTTCTCAACATCAGTAATCAACATGCCAGAACAATGTATTACAAACTCAAAAGCCCAGGCCAGGAGACCACAAAAGCTCCTCTGTCTTGTGCGAGGGAACTGAAAGGAGGCTTTCACAGAGCTGGGGAATATGCTGGCAGACTGCGCCAGTTCAGAGCCCTCAGTGTTCCGGAAGATGTTTATGGACAAGAAGGGCAAATCTTGTCTAATCCTTGGTTCAGAAGCTACTGTAACTGTTATTTTTTAAAAATGAGAAGAATCATATGTATGTGTTGAAGACGACAATCGGATAATTACAGGCTGCTCAATGGCTGAGGCATTGAAAAGGTCTTTGTGCTCCTTCCAGCAGGAGAAGGACATCTTATCTACTCTCACAAATAAAAAGCAAGATGTATCCTTTAAAAACAAACATAAACCTATTTCTTCCTATTTTATAAAGTAGTTATTTCTGTACTCAATAAGTTTTGCAAGCAAAAAGTTATAAAACCCAAGAGTTTAATTAACAACAATGGTGTTTTTTCTTAAAGATGAAAGTAGCAACCTAATAAGCACTCAGTTCTTTGATTTTCACTTAGGTTTCCAACTGTCAAGTTGTTGAGGAGAGTTAGGCTTCCATTGGGTAAAATGGCACCAAAGTAAAAACAAGTAACTTCTCACTGCACTGTCTATTTAAAAGGAAGGTACCTCCTTAGGTTTTCAGGAAGTCTTGCTAGACACCGGTGGAAGCACTGCCCTACAATATGTCAGAGAGAGGAATATCAGCTTGGCATACAGAATACTGATTTTTGTAACTTTATTTTAAATGAAATTACATTCAGATACAGCCCAGCTATATTAGCAGACATTTAAACAAATGTTTAAAGCTAACTCCTATAATTAATCTCTTCACAATTCTTTTGTCATTGATATTATGAGCTCAGACTAAATTCACTTTTTTGTATTACCATGATTCAAAATCCCAAGCATGTTAAAAAAATACAAAAATGTCTAAAATTTCACTTTCCAACCTAACTTATAAGAATAATAAAACTGCTGAAATGCTGTCATTAAAAAGCCACATTTATATGATTTACAGCTGTATGAATTGTTGTTTAAAACAAGCATTACTGGATAAGTGATCAAAGCAGTGCTAAAGATTTGAAAAAGTTTTCCCACTGCTCTTAAGTAGACTTTTCTGGCTAATTTACAAATAAAAACCACTTTGAAAACGTACTCTTAAACTCATCAGAATAAAAAAAAGCCCAAGTAAGTGTGCCTGAGAGAAAAGACAGGGCCATATTCTGTGGTGCATACTCACAGCCTGAATTCCCAGAAATGCTACTGAAACCAGGAGTTTCCTTGCTTCTAATGTGCTTGATATATGTCTAACACCTGCACAGAAATTTAGAAAGACATCCTGCACCTGACAAGGTGAACAGTCTGCCTGCTGAAGAACTGAGTACTGCTGAGTAAGGCAACTGTGGTGAATTATGGCTTAAGAGCAGTCTGGTTAAGGCAGAGTATGTGTTTTTGAAACTGTTACTTTTGCTTCTACTTCAAAGCACTAGTGCAGTACAACGTGGTTAAGAGCTTTAGTTAAAAAAGCTCTTAGTGGAGCTGGAGCTGGTTCAAAGATAAATCTAATGGAATTCATTACAATACGCTAGACAGCCCCTCAAAAAAACCTTTGTCGGTTTCATATTCTGACAGTATTCAGTCTAAAGCTCCACACATATATGTATTAACAAGGTAAACAAACATGTTAAGCACAGCTTTCTCCAAATACCCATCCATTATTTGCCCCCTGTAAGCCACAACTCCACTGTGGATCAGACATTATCTGAAATTTTCAGTGAATGTAGCAATATGTGGGCCTAGTAATTAAATCAGTTGCAGTCCTTCCCTTGCAACAGATAGTTTTATTCCTCTGTCAGGCCAAATTCTGCACAGTATTATGCTGACCTTAATCTAAAGGAATTTCTGTGGCATTAGTTTGGATTTTTAAGTGAAGACAGAATCTGGTCCACATTAAAATAAACTGATCCACAGCTTCTCTTTGGAGAATCAGTAGATTAAAGAAAATGCTTTTTTCTCCTTCAAGATTAAAGATTGGTAGCACTTTCTGTATTTACTATGACTAGAAAAGCCCCAGTCGCCCCATTTGGCCAGTTTAAAATTATCATTTATCCTTTCCAGTGCCAAGAATTTCTAGGTTATTCACAGAAATACATCAAAGCTCAGGAAAGTGTAAGAACAGATGCGTCGTATTGTTGCATAAGCTTATGCTTAAAAATACTAGAAAGTAGCTGGGCTCTGATCATTCTTTGGCTTGAAGCTGGAGTCTCCTTGGAGAGATCAGTTCTTCCACTTGTTTGAGTCCCAAGCCAGGAACCAGCCTGTGAATGTGAGGGGTTCATGCCCTTGCTTCACGATTACAATGGGGGTTCCCTTATCTCTGCCAGAAGGATCAGTTTCAATATAGCGTTTGGCTAAAAACAGAGAGGAAATAAAACATGGAATATATTAGTTCATTCCTTTGGCATAAAAAATACATGAAAAGCCATAGTGAAAGAACACATGGCTGCTATAATACAGTATTCAATTAATTATTTCAAAAGCAATGAGATGATCAGGTAAATGCTAATTTTTCCCAGCTGGCAGTCAAGGAATTTTCCATGAAGTTAAAACAGAGGGATTGCTTTTCTGATCAGTTTGTTGCCATACAGCTGGGTTTTGGCTCTTAAACAGGAGAAAGCATTTGCTGGTGCTGTGAGGATGCACAAGCTTCATTCCCATTTTCTCCATGTAAAATCCAGTGAGTGTAGTTTCCCTTGACATCTCAACATGACATCAATACATATGGAAACACAGCCAGGTAACCCTGGCTGCTCCAGGGAAATATATGCAAGGGTTTTCAGCACAAACTTTGTCAGAATAGCTCAGCTATATGAAGTCACACCAGAGATGACATATGATTTTTCAAGGAGGTACATGCCAAGTAAGTTGTCTTGATTTGTTCTATTTTGGAATTTCCTCCTGCAAATTTAACTTAGTGAAGGGTGGCACATTATTGAAGGTGCAGGTCAAGAAGGACCTCCTTTTAAATTCCTTCTCTTTTCAGTGCAGTTACTTTTCATAGGGCTCTCCTAAATACTATTTAAAAAGCTCTGCATCCCAATAATGCTATCTTGATTAATTTTATCCTTCATAAACTTACAGAGTTTTAAAGTGCATTTAAAGGTGAAAATAATCATCGCCTGTATTAATTCCTTCTAAGCTCAGTAACACTTTGAGACACTGTAAACATAACTAGATTTCTTCTACATCACATTTTCCTCTTCGTTAAGTAATATTGATGCTACTTCACTCAGAAATCTGCCAAATTGATTTGGTTTACCCGATTTAACGGATTCCTGTCGCTCAGTTTCATTAGCATCCTTCCCAATCCAGATGAAAACCTGCAAAGAGAGGAAAGATATAACTCCTCTGGTGTTATAAGGATGTTGTGTACAGCTGGTAAAGTACAAAATAGTTGATTCCTCTAGGAGAAAGGATATACGCTATGGAAGGACTGCAGAGATACAGAGCTCTCACAAACCACAACTGATGGTTTTTTCTCCCTTGTGAGAAAGTGTAGTTATGCCCTCCGAAATCTCACTGCTCTCTATGACACTGGAAGGCCAGACCTTTATTCATTCTGATGAAAGGATCTCTAATTGCCTCCTCCATAGGTATCTTTTACACTTTTACAAGGAAATTGCTCTTTGGGTGCAGGTAGTAATACTGTCTCTGGTTTGAACTCTGTGTGCACATCAACATTTTTGCCCTATGATATGTGCTACCCCGGGTCACTGCTAGATAGCCCACTGAAAAAACCAACAACCAGAGCCTTGACCTGCAATCTCCCACACCCCTTTTATTTTTCCCTCCAGGATTCACTTGGAAACCAGCCACATGTCCTAAGACTTCTTACCTGAGTCGGTATGTCCCATCTACCTTCCATCCAGTTCTTCCCCACCATCCCCCATCACTCCTTTCCACACGAACCATGGTCATTCCTTCTTATTTCCAAAATGCTCAGCCTTTTGTTCCTTAAGGGTTAGGCTGAAGAAGATAAATAGGGTGTGGGCCTTCTCCCCTTTCCTTCCAAGAGGAGAGGAAGAGTAGAGAGAATATACTGTGAGAAACAAATGTGTTCTCTAGATCTGCAGAGAGTTTGCTTGTCATTCAAAAAGCTCTCCACATTTTCAGTTTTCAGTGAACTGGGAAATGACGGAGATTATTTCTGTCAGCCTCCATTCACTTTCCAGTATGAAGAAATTCTTGTAAGGGTCTGCTGTTGGTCTCTTTCTCTACTAGGACTTTTTGTAGGTGCTCCTGCTACAAGGATTTAGTGGACTCTAAATACATTTAATGCAGTAACTTTTTTTAGAAATTAATAAATTTTTGTGATAAAGTCAAGAATGCTATTGAGAACCTTTTCAGAACACTGCTGGGGCTTATACACTTGCCGCCTCCATTGGTTTAAATAAGAAGTGCCTGCCATGGTCTCACATTATGCTTGGAAATTCAATTGCATGTGTGAACACTAGCACATCATATAGCTCAAAAAGTATAGCTCCTTCTGGTGTAATTTAAAGAAAACAAAACTGCTTCCATTCTGTCAAGATCATTGTTCCCCTCATCTTATGAACTAAGTGATTAAGAATAAATTAGCCTTGTTATCACAAAAAGCAGTGGTCAAGTACACAACTCACCTGCTCCCAAGCATCCAGCAACATGACATCATCTTCAGCCAAATCATCCTGAGTGAATTCTCCTGGGACCTCTTCAATCTAGAAAGGATAATATGTTTTGAGGGCGTTTTTTTGGTTTTTATGATTTATCAAGACATACAATTTTGCAAAGACCTAACCTCTTTTTATAATGATAAGTGCAGAGGCTGATAAAAAATTCTTTTGGGTCTTAAAGGATCAAGCCCTAAACTGATTTGATGAATGTGTTAAGGGTGTTTCTCTGAAATGAAACAAATCACATAATGGCACATCCTATAAAATCAGTTCTCAGTTTTTCAGAATTGGTAAGATATCCTCAGGAGAGAAAAAGAGCTACATTATAATTGTTGACTACTGTTAAGTTGGGACTGAGGTCTGCCAGAAAAAGGAGAAAGGGAAATTTCCATAAAGTACCTTGAACCAACCAGGCTGATATCAGCTGATACATTCATGCAGCTTATATTCATTAATTAGGAAAAGAAACTGCTTTGGTTTGCAGTGGGTGAGCTCAGTGATGAAATACACACCCAACCAAGCTTCTCAGTCACTTGACAATGGAACATTACAGTTGACTAAGCCATTGAGGATTAGTCCCCAAAGAAAAGGCAGACTGCTTGCTTCTTCCAAGCATTTGCAGGCAGATAGAAAGGCAGTTTAATATCATTCTGTGTATGAGAAGGAGAGCTAATAATGTAGCTAATGGTTTCTACTTTTAAAGGACTGTCAAGGGCTTGGCTATGTGTGGTCACGTAGGAGTGCTAAAGGAACGATAAGCAGATGGTAAGAAAGACATTCCTTTTCCCCACCCTGTGTTACAATGGCCAGAAGGTCAGAGTGGTCTGACCTGCCTCTTCTGGGACCTCTAATGGTGGTGATTCAGTTACTAGAGAAAGGCTACAGGAAAGAGGGGATTTCACAGAATTTGAAGGGAATTTAAAATAAAAAGTAAGTCCATAGCTCCCAGCAGACTACTGCAGAGAGGTTGGTTCCTATTACTGTATTTCCCTGGAGTATTTTAGAAGCTTGTTAGAAGAATACACTTTGCTACTCTCATAAGATTTTAAAGTCGTTATTAAAGGATCCTATTTGTTTTATCCCTCTCCAAATGACTGGGCTGTGCCTTAAGGAGGCTGCCAGCTATGTCCCCTACCTAAACATGAGTGCGTCCTTGCCAGCTGGTGACACAGCATTGCCCTCCCAGAATACGGTAAGTAATTAAGCCTGAATCACAGGCTTAATACCCAGTGCATAGCTCTGGGTATTTCTGCCACGGAAGTAGGTCTTCCTACCTCCTTGAGCACAGGCCAATACCTTAAAGGCATAATTACACATCTTAAATCTCTATGGAAAATTTCAGACTGCTAGGGATTTTTGGCAAGCAGCATTTCTTTTCCTTGCCACCACTGTCAAACATGTAAGGGGCAAGGCACTGACCTGCTCTTTCTCAGCAAATTGATAGCAATCTGGTGATGCTCTGCAAGAATTAAATTGCTTCTGACTGGGCAAATGCCTTATCTTTTTGCATCTGCAAGCCTCTGTTTCCAGGCTGGAGCAGGCTCTGCATGCAAACCTCTGCAGTATTAATTATTCTGTTCATCCATTGCATTTGAATAGTTTAAAGCACCAAATATCCGCTCTCTAGCTCTTGCCAAGCCTGGCTAACTAAGCCAGATCCCCAAATTAATTTAATGACCACTGATTTCCAAGGCAAAATATACCAGAAACTATATAATTAAACAAAGAGAAAAGTGTCCATCATATACTCACAATGAATCTGCCTGTCTTATTAGAACAACCATACAAGCGAGGGGGATGATCTTCAGCCGTTGTCAAGAGCTGAGATGAAGTCTGGTATTTTTTTTTACCTCCAAGTGCTTCCCAAAATTCCTCTAAAATACACAATATATAACTTATTCACCAGCTGATTTAACATTTGATGTTTTAGCTTGTTAGACAATGTTTCAGAAATCCCCAAACAATCTTTTTGCTGTCTCAAAGATGAATGCATTTTCTTACAGTACTTCCTGCAGTTTGTCAAAATACCGCTATCAGTTGCATGCCTAGAAAGAATCATAGAATTATAGAATGGCCTGGGTTGGAATGGACCTTAAAGATCATCTAGTTCCAATGCCCCTTGCATGGGCAGTGATACCTTTCAGTACACCAGGTTGCTCAGAGCTCCATCCAACCTGGCATTAAACACTTCCAGAGATGAGGCATCCACCATTTCTCTGGGCAACCTGTTCCAGTGCCTCACCACCCTCACAGTAAAGAATTTTTTCCTAGCATCTAATCTAAACCTACTGTCTCCATGCAGGACTGTGTATTCTCAGCTGTCTATCTGCAGCCATGTGGTCTCATACGAACCTGGTTCCTGGCCTTCATTAATCTTAGCAGTCTGGCATTTGAGAACACTGGCAATGTATTGAGCTCCTTGTTCCTCTTCTTTGCTTGCTCCTTTTCCTACCCAGGTGTAGCCAGAGTTGTTTGGCAGTTTCAGAACAAAGACATCATTGGAGTTTAGTGACATTGCGTCAACATCAACCTAGATTAAAAAAGAAATTGTTTTATTCTTCAGATTTTCAAATAATGTAACTACTATTTTGCATGTTTATAGAAAATGTGTAGACATGTGTTAATCTGCTATGCTTTTGGTCTTCATTTCTTCCCTAATTTTATATTGAAACAAATTGGAGAAGAACTTAAGACAGGAAACTGACTTGCAGGGTGAAACTTAGGACTGTCTGTAGTAGGAAAGACCATCTCATAGGGGTTGCTGACTTCTTATCTATTCTTTGTCAACTGACTGTTCGCTGTGTGTATTCTTACAGTTCCTCTGAACGATGTAGACTGGTTCCAGCCAGCTACAGCATATTCTCTTTGGTTTATTGGATGAGTTCATCAAATAGAGCAGTGGACTGGATTTGCAGTTCTGTGTTTCTCCCAGATGTCACTACCCAACAAGACGAGTCAGAGAAGCTCACGGCAGCTGTATCGTTTCCCACCGGGAATGGCCGTGTTACTTAGCAGGTGACCTTACCTCCGCAATCCGAGTAATGCCTGCTAGGTTCCTGCGGATTTGGAAGAGTCGCGTCGGTGGAGCGGGTTTCTGACCTTCCTTCTTGGATGTCCCATCCTTGTAGACAATAAGTGGTTTGTTTTTGAACAAGCTCAGCAAATGTGCAGGCTCTTTGCCTTGACTGACTCGGATCTGTACATATGTAAAGAAATGCAATAAAAGAAACAATAGGACGCAAGTGGTTATTTTTGGTCTTTGCTGAATATCTTAGGGGATCTTAGCCAACAATGCTAAGTATCTTAGCAAAAATGAGAAATGGGAAGCTGAAAAGATCTAAAAATACAGTTCCAGACATATAGAGCTAGAGCATTTGTGTGATTTTTTTTGTCAATCACACTGACACAAAGACAAGATTCAAACTTCTAGCACAATATTTAGCTGATTAAAATGGCTGCTATCTTCTGTAACAAGAAAATCACTCATTTTCAAAAGAACTGTCATTTCATAGTGTTTTATAGAATGACTTAAGTCTCCTGAAAAACTATCTTGGAAGTTTAGATGTCCTATATTTAAGCAGAAGAGAATGGTCGTTCATTTTATTCATTATTTCTGTATGTATTTTATCTGCAAGAGGATGAAAAAGAGTAGCATAAATTTCTCATCCAGAGGATAACATGGATGATGAAAATGAACTTCCATTACAGACATAAAAGATGCTACTGCCATCTAAAAAAACACATTGCACTATGAAGAATGACTGTTTTTAGGTTAGCGTATGATAAAAGTCATTCGTATGAAACCATTTAATCTTCCTTTATAACACTACCATTGGCCAAGGCAGAGGGGCTGCAAGTCCCTGCCTTTCATTCTCAGAAAGAAAAGGAAAAAAGGGAATGAGTCATGCTGTGTAGCCAGCAGAGTAGGAGAAGTGGAGAGCCCTCAGTGAGGCCTGGGGCAGCTGCGAGCCGGGGTGCCCAGAGGGGCAGCTACAGCTGGGCAGGAGCAGGTGCTCTTACTTATTTCACAGGTAGACAGACTGCTACAGTTCTCTGGTAAGGATAACCTAGGACACATACACTTGTAAGGGGCAAACTGCAGCAGGATTTTACAAATGGGAAAAAAACCTCAAACCACAAAAAAAAACCCAAAAAACAACAACCCAAATAAACTCAAAAACCCCCAAATCTCCCAAACTATGGAGTGAAACATATTCTTGCAAGCCCAACGTTTTAACAGTCATTTGTACTGTCGTGCCATCTAGTGACCACACAAAACAGCACGCTTAAAGCTTGCAAATAATGTTGATAGAGATGTTAGGCACAGGTAATATATTCTATTTGTTTGCATAGAAATGCACACACACATATATGTGCATATATATACACATATGGAGATGTACACACATATATATTCCTAAACTCATTGCAAGCTAAAAGTACGTTTAAGTATCACATCTGCTGTAGTGAAATGGATCTCCTTCAGCTTTAATAGTGAGACTTTTTAAGCACCTTACCCTTGCAGTTGTTAGTAGTAATATTGTTATTACTTTAAGACTAACATTAGCCTTAGGTATGAGGCAGGACCACATTGTGCTGGACATTGTCCAAATACAGAACACGTTAGGAATATTTCAAGCAGTAATTATCTAGAAGTGTTCTAATCCTTCCTCAATGTATTTTCAATCAAAAATCATAACTGGTTAGTGGCTAAAATTATGGGCTGCCATCTGAATTAACTGTACCTTGGTGGGTGGGGGAAGCCTTTTGCTTTTGTAATTAAGAAATGGGAATCACAGAATTATCACCTGCTGCCTAGAAAAATCTCTGCCTGTCCCTTGTCATCTTACAGCTCGAGCTTTTCTGTGAAAAGAGACCTCTCAGGTCTTCATCTACCCACCACTTCTCAGCAGTGATACAGGGAGAGCACACCCAGTCGAGCTAAGGACTAGCTTATCTACTCAGACCTTTTAGTTGCCAATGTCCTGTGCCTTGCCTTGCACACCCCATTTCTGCACGTGAGGATGTGTATTCTGCTTTCACGGAGCTATGCACTATGGGATGCAAAAACCCAAGTTATGTTCCTCACTGAGGCAAGGAGAAGTCAGACCCTGTTGCACAATTCCAGCAGGCTTTCCTCTTCTGTCTGTCATGTGGCTTTCAGATCTCCCAGTTTTGGCCCTCTAAAAGTCAGGTGTCTTGTCTGGGCTAAATATCACAACTTCCTCCATAATCAAAAAGAGACAGGGGAGCTCCCACAGGGCTATTGACTTGTCAGACTTCTGCTGTGGAGTGAGTTGCCCTGAAACAGTCTTATCATTCAGTCTCCACTGGCCATGCACAGGGTTTGTAAGTCTTGGCAGGACTGAAACATAATTTCAAAACAGTGGAAATCAAGGGAAAAAAAGGCCAGTTTTAGGTTCTGGCATATCTGTGTTCTTTTGGACAATTGCACACAGAAACGATGATTCAAATGGACAATCTCTAGCAAATTTAATAGGATCCCCTGGTGCCTGGCTTGATACAGACCTGAGCAACTGGCATTCCCAGTCTTTAAATGCTAGCTCCTCCTTTCAATTCTCATCAAAATTGGCATATATCACATGCTCTATTGGATTTTATCCAAAAGACACTAACCTGCACAGCCTGATCATTTAATGACCTATCCAGCTGAACAGTCAGAAATGCAGATGCAGTCAGTTCATCTTTTGTAGCATGGGCTCCTTGCCTGAGGAAGACAAGGAGAAAGACAATGGTTAAATTCAGCTTCAAAATAACCCAGAGCTTGTGCTGTATGACAAACTCACAGCGAACAATCTTACATTTACAAGTGCTCTACTCAAAAGGACACAAAGTCAACATAAAATAATATCCACACACTGCAGGTCTGTGCAAAGGCAACCAAACATACCAAGTATAGATGATCTGCCCTCTAGGGTAAGTGTAGAGGATAATGTAACAGTCACCCCCATAGAACTGTCCATATGTCTCAGGTCCCACAGGAACTCGGCCACTGCTTTCCACACGCCAGATCTGGGGAAACAGGGAAATCACTGGAGATTGCTGAACTTCATCCTGAGACTCTTCACAAATCATTTTACTATCTTATCCCTTGAGTGTCCTTTCTGTTCCCAAGTGTTATTGAATAGAAACAGAGAGGATTCTTCATGAAGTAGATAGATACACCCTGTGCCCACAGTGATGGTTAATGACAACCATCAACAAGGGACTGTAATACACTTTTCTTTGCCTTGATGTTTTATTGCCACACGATAACTTCATAATGTTATGCTGAACTTACTTTCTTAACATCTTAAGGTGACAATATGACATGGCACAATATTATGATCAATCATAAAACTAACATACAATTTTGGAGAGGCACACTGCAGTCAGATAACACACCGTTAGGCAAATTTCTTCCTGTTTCATTCACTACAGCCCAGTTCAGCTAAGAATTGGCTGCTCAAGCCTCTGGACCATCCCCAGTGTGAGGTCAGAAACCTAGAAAATGCACCAATGAGACTGTAGGTATTCATCCCTTCTTTTTCTTCCAGAAGCGCAACATGCAATTTCCACCAGCAGGCTGTGTTGATACAATGCCATGCCAGCCCTGTGTAGTCCAAAGATAGTCCTGAAGTGGGATATGGAAAGATCTAGAAAGGCTGTACAGTCATCTTTTTCTCTCCAAATCCAGGCTACCTGAGAGACACACTAGGGACAAAGAAGGTTCCTCTAGAAACCAGATTGGATACCTACATAAAGACAGATTTCTGATTCCAAGCGCAAGTCTTCCCATTTCAGATTTCAAGCTGATACGAGCTTGAAGTTCTTCCTTTAGACTAAGGATCATATTTAAAGTAAATATTTACAAGGTATTGTGTAGAAGGGGGAATATTTCTGCTGTTTGATGTCTCTTGATGACTGGTGCATCTTTCATAAGCACCTAAAGAACTCAACCCAGCACACAGCTGATATTGGCCGTCCACTTCAAAGTATCTTTTCTGATGCTAGAAGTAACACTTCCACTAATTTAGTGTCAATCTAAACAACAGTATAAAAATTAAAACAGAGTAGCAGTTTAGCCCATTACAAGTAGCAGAACACCTTAGTTAGATAAGATACAATTTATTACAACATAAAAATTACCTCTACTTTCCCTGAACCGTCATCTACCATGTTATGCTGGGCAGCCATTTGTGGAGACTCATGTAACTTGGTAGCATCAAATTCAATCTGCTCAATTTTAGCCACTCTCTCTGTGACATATACTTTGCCAAAGCCATCGCTTTGATCTTTATCCTTCCAGTCCTTGAAAAACTGTTTGAACATTGGCGTTTCACCTCCTTCGGGAAGGACTTGAATCTGAAATGAAGGAAGACACATGAAACAGAAGGAAAACAAAACTGACACGGTTACTCAAACAGAAACATTTCTAGATTATGTGTTAGTGAAATACTGCCCTTATGTCTTATAAGCTCTTAAAAATATTTTTTCTGCTGACTTGAAAACAATGTCTTTAACAGAGCTCATGCTCTCCTGGTATCGCCTCCATAAACAGATCGCACCTGTGTGTTGGCAGGATAATTCATCTGCTGTATGAATTGTTCAGCATTCTTCATGGCAGCTTTTCTCTCTTGAGGGTTAGCATCTTTGCCTGATTAAAACAGAAGGATAACAGTACATGGGAAAGGGCATTAAGCTCGCAGAACCTTCAAAAACAAGTGGTCCTCGAGCCAGGTTCTCTTTGATATTGCTCTTCCCTCAGTCCTGAGCAAACACAAATGCTGGATATAGCATGAGCCAGAAGATTCACATGAAGTCAAATGGCCAAAACAGTGCTTTGAAAACAGAACAATTAAAGGGGAAAAAAAAACAAAACCCCCAAACAAACAAACAAACAAACAAACAAACAAACAAACAAACAAACAAACAAACAAACAAACAAACAAACAAACAAACAAACAAACAAAAAAACAAAAAAAACACACAAAAAAACCCCCCCAGACAAAACAAAAAAAAGAAAGCAAGAGAGAGAGAGAGAAAGGGGGCATTTTGTTTTGCTTAGTGTTTCTATAAAAATAAAAACCGGTTAATAATACCTGCTTGGCTCAAGGTACCCTGGGTCTTTTCTCTGACTCTTCCTTTGCTGAGCTGTGATATGGTCAATAAAGCTGAACTGCCTCCACTTCTTCAAGCAGTGCAAAAGAGTAAAGGAAATTCCTGTTTTGTCTGGCTGGGCTTTGCAATTCATCCATTTCCCTATCGCCTGCTCCTTGTTCAGCCTTGCTCAGTGTTAGACATCTCTGGAAATCTGTGTGGAATGACACTGTGTATTGGGCCTGTGTCCCAGCAGGCTGCAGTGACTACATTCCAAAGACCTCACAGTCTAATCAGGTGCTCTGATAAGGTATTCATTGTATCCCATTTTGAATGGGACCATTACCGAAGTAATTCACCCTTCTCAGCTTAGTGGCCTGAAGATTTCCAGCAGAGATGATAGCTGCAGTCTTCCGTGCAAGGGTGAGACTCACAGTCTCAAAAAAACGGAGGTTTTCCACACTTTATTTTTACCGGCAATAGCAAAGTGAGGATACACATAGGAGCACACAGGGCCACAGTTAAAGAGCCTAAATCATATTTTATTTATTTTATGCCTGACCCTGTTGGCTTGGTTCTTCTAGAAGCTCTCATAAAGAGTGGCAATTTGGAATCAGAGGGTCAGACAGACCATAGGCCATCTGAGCACAATGCTCCCCAAATGTTTTCTTTTAAAGGATGTTTCCCTAACTGCAAATAAAGTTTTCAAGCAAAATGCTTACAATGCTTCCTGGGTTGACTTGAGAGGCTTGACAAGTGCATCAAGTAATTATTTGGTATTGCACATGGTAAAACAAAATACAAATGCCAAAGAATAATTAATAAACTGCCTCAGACAAAAAAAACCGCCAAAAACAAAGCAGATACGCAGCACTGGATTTAATGGCAGCACTACAGCAATCCAGTAATGTCTTGGGGTGATTCTGCAAAGTGTCAAGACCTAATTCCACAGCAGTAGTATTCTTCTCCAAGGAAACTATTCAGGCAAAGCAATTGCCAACTGATGATGCCTCAGAGAAATATTTACAAGAAAAAAAGAGACATCAAAGTATTGGCAAGCTTCTGCTTTTAGTTCATGCCCCGGACACACACCTTTCAATTTCACACTTCTGTGGAGATATCTACCCAAACGGAATGTTCAGTGTCCAGATTTTGTCCCAGAAGACAGGGATTTGATGACAATATACAGAACTCATAGAATTATTTATGTTTGCTTTGTACTTGCCACTTTGATAAGTATTTAATCATCCAAGCTTACAGATACCTCAAAAATAGGATCCTTAGACAGGACTCAGTCTTGAGGTCCTTACACGAGTGAGTAATCCTTGTCCACAGACCATACCAGGGAAGAGCTGTGTGCAGGGTACGGTGTCCAGCCAGTGTTAAATTCTTGCTAGTGTCCCAAGGGGGTTGTGTCAACTCCTTCGGTGTCTCTGCGTAGCTTCTGCATTTGCAACACAAGTGACCTCTTACCTTTCCACACAAAGATCCTCTTGGCAGCACCATTGTCCAAAATGAAGCACTCCTCGGACAAAAGCATAGCCATAGAGAAGGGGTTTTCCTCTGCTACCACGGACACCTTCATGGATCCACTTGCATCTGACACCTAAGAAAACAATCATTTCAAATTTAGATCAACTCTGGCTTTTATTGCCAAATTATTTTCTGCTCCTAAATTTAGTATAAAAATCAGCTGCCATTCCCATATAACTGGCTATATGAAATTTGTGTACTGCAGAGAAGTAAAGTTAGCTAATGATTATTATTTTTTGTTTCATTTCACTTTACATCCAGTAGAGGGAGATGTAGTGTTAATTTTAGGGAGTTTGTTGGCTCCTTGTCTCACAACTTCTTATAATACATTCATTCGTCTTCCACTTCAATTCAACACCTCAAAGTTAACAATCTGTGTTTTCTTCAGTCCTCCCTGCATGCTTGGCTGAACTGGTATAGTCCCTGCTGCCAAGCAACTCACACTGAAGCCAAAGGTACATGTACATGCTGAACAACAGCATTTGAAACTATAATAAAATAGTCCTACACTGACACTGACAGGTGAAATGCCTACATTTATAACCTGCTGTTCTTTAATTGGAAACTCTAATGTAATACCTGTTGCAGAATCTGCTTGGTAACCTCTACCACAACTGTAAGTTCACACAGATCTTTAAAACCTTTTAAAAATCAGTCCTGTATAGCTGAAAGGGCCAGTTATTACTAGTGAAAATAGATTATTACAAATGTAATTACTTTTCTAGCAGTCTTTATTTCCTTTCATAATTGAGTATTAATTTTAAATACACCATTATATCTTATATTTTATATTATGGATGCACAAGAAGAAAATTACCATTGCACACAACGAAGAAAAATCAGCCATTATACCTACTCTGAGGGCTCACCATAGACCTGTCTCCTGCCTTTGACACTCACTGTTATACTGCAATGCATTTAAATCTAGCTAACAGAGCTCTAGGTTAGTAGGACCTGTGTACGTCCGTTAATTTATTAGATATCCACAGAAATTTCAGAGAGATTTTAGGATTCAAAAATTCACTTCCTCTTCTCTAGTTACGTTTTACTACAATGGTCGTGATCATATATGCAGGCCTTCTTCTTTTGTTTTCCATTTCTGTTCCCTTAAACCCTGGCTATGAAGTGAAATATGCGTCAGATTTTTGGCATGAAAAGAATAATTAATATGAACTAAACACAACACATAGACAACCGTGACTAAAAATGGCCTTGTAACAGTGATCACCTCATACAGGCTTCTTGTAAACCGCACGTACACCTGTGGGTAGTGGAAAAATCATGCAAGAGGCAGGGAGAGAGGTGGCTCTGTGCTGCGGTCTGTGTGGTGCAGGAGCTGCAGAGGGAGTGACTCATCCCCTGTCACTCTTCACAGCAGCCTCAGAGTTATTGTAGATGGCACCTGAAGGGTCACACACATGGGGATCCAGCAGCACTCCATGCTGTCAGAGGGTTGCCCCTTGTTAGCCAAATCCTCCTTGTTAAGTGATGATGGGGAAAGGAATGAAGTTATAGGTATAGAAAATATAACATAACTCTCCATCTTTTAAACTCTGCTAAGAATAACTAAGTCATTATGACTACTGAAACTCTCCCTGTTAAAATTAAGAAGACAGGATGATTTAAGAGTAGTTAATTCTTCTTTGACCTGCACTGCATGGTTCATAGGCCATGCTTGTTTCCTGAGAAAACAGAAATTTATTTAATGTTTTATCCCTCAAATTACCTGGCCTATCTTGATTGACATCCTTTGAGAAACTTGTCCATTGGCTGCAAATAAACTAAAATAACAGCAGTTCCGTAAATGAAGCCAGAACTCCATATATGAGGAAGGACTGAATGAAAGCATGCCTACTGTTGAGCATACCTAACTAGAAGTAAATAAATAAATAATTAACTTACCATATATAGTTTAGCATTTCTCCTGTTTGTGATATCAGCCAGCTCATCGTCATCATCACCACACTCGGGAAGCTCTGGCTTGTTCCCTAAAACCTGTGTAACAGAATAACAAATCCAATGCAGAGAGAGTAGGTGCTGTAGCATAAATACCTGAACACTAATGTATTGTCGCAGTAATCGAAAAATTGGGATTGTCTTTATACATAATACAATCTAAAACCAAACTCATAGCTGACACAAACATACAGATAATTTTTAAAAACTGTGTCAGATCTCCAGCAACTTTATACCTACATGTATACATGTAACTTTCATGTCTTTTCCACAGGTCAACTTGCTGGTTGTCTATACACTACAAAATACATACAGAAAAGTGTATGTGATCCTATTCCATGTGTGTGTTTACATGTCTCTCTTCCCTTTTTCTTTCCAGTAACTTCTGAACTGTTGTCAAGCACATCTTATAATTTTTGGAATGATGTTACTCTTAAAATGTTTAACAATACTAAAATTAAAACTGACAGAATGAAATATATTAGTTGAAATTATAAAGTATTTCAATTAACAATATAAAATATCAGATTATGAGTTCATTAATCTTAAAAGTTACAGATTCTAATTCCCATTTTAAGGGGAAAATTTTGCTAGGGTCTTGAAAATAACTTATGGTGTGAGAAAAATATTTTGTTGCTCTACCACTAGAGCATCAATTTTAACACTGTGGTAGTTTTACACCTTGGGCAATATTATAACAAGTATCACTACAAGAAATTTACAGAGATCCATCAAGAATATGTTAGGTTAGGTAGTCAGTATTAAGTCCTAGTTACCCTTTCTTAATGATCTTTCCTTATTGATTCATATATGTGGATGGATCCAAAGGTTATACACATAATATTATGGATTTCTATAAAATTGTGTCCCAGAGTGAAGGTAGCAATTGATATGTCTGAGAGACTAAATATTAACATAAAGTACAAGGGCAGTGCCAGCCCCCCTAGGTATGACATGCTGTGCAATACAAAATGGAGTCACATGCAGAGGCCTTGTAAATATTTGATAATAGGGAAGCCCAACAAAGCATACAGCTGCAAACAATTTGGAAAGAAAAACAATATAGAATAAATATTTAATAGAAATCTGCCATCTGTGAAGTTTTCTGACCTGGTAAAGTCAGTAAAATAGTAAAATAAAATAAAACGAAAATAGCCTTTTCAAGTGTGATTGTTGCAGTTTAAGCTAAGAATTTTTATCTGTGACTCATTGAAGAAAGCAATATCCTACGTGTTTCAGAAAGATGTTACCCATAGCTCTTCAGTAGCTATCAGTCAGCATTTCCTACAGAATTTACAGTACATGGCTGCAGATTTACTACTCCATAGGCCAAGTAGGGCTCCATGTCCACAGCAGAGTGCCACCATGCTGGTGAATGGCTAAAACAGTGGGCATATAGTTTATTGGCACCACGTTTCTAAAAATGTTTCCCTTCCTAATTGTCTTTGTAATGCCAGGGTCACAAAATTGCCAAATAACAGGCATACATCTTTACCTGAACAGATACTGAACAAGGTTGAGAGTTTTGTAACATTTGACTTTCAGTAACCAATAAGAGGGTAAAAAAGTCCTATTAATAAAACTCTCAAAAGTTTGTACTCTCTAGTTCTCTGCTTAATTAGGCATTTACAGGAAGAGGGGGAAAAAACAAAACAAAACAACAAAAAACCCCAAAACAAACCAAAAAAAACCAAAACAAACAAACAAAAACCCAAAAAATTTTGATTGCTGACACAGTTAGTGTTTTCCCTTGCTATGCATATAGAATACCTGTGGCACCACACTTATTTTGCAGCATTTTTGTAAGTCATGCATAGTGATATAAAATGCCTTTTTTTAACTCTGCAAGTGTCATTCTGAATATTTCTAAACAAATAGTGCCTGTTGGTGTTCATGAAAGCACCTTGACAGAAGCAGCCTCTCTATTTACAGCAAGGTCTAGGTGCTGCAGTCTGGTGGCAATTAAAGTAAGCAGCCCCTATAATTTAAAAATTGGGCTTTAAATCTGGGCCTAGCACAGGTTAGATTGCTGGCCTGACCTGTTGCTGCCTTAAAACCAAACAGAGAAATGTTTTTCTTAGGTAGATAGAGAATTATTGTCAGACTCACAAACTTTGGTCTTAGGAAACCTCAGTTCATGGGTACTAACACAGGGAGAGGGGTTAGAACTCCCTTTGCGCAGGTGCAGTTACAGGTATGAGATGATCTGCCCTGGAAAGGCTGGAGACATTCTGGTTCCAGGGAAACTCATCCATAACTTATTAAACAGCAGCTTGCACAGTACCTTCTCTGGCCAAATTGAGCTTCTCTGGCCAGCTTCTCTAGCCCTGTGCATCAGCAGGGGCAAGCAGAAAATACAAACTATTAATTTCTGTAACTCTGTTTCTCAGAAGAGCCCAAAAACAAATGGAGAAGGGCTCCAAATGGAGAGTGTCCCCTTCTCCTGCATTTTAAGTCACAGTTGTTTGTAGATCCTGGCATTGTGGTGACCCTTGTTAAGAAGGACATGATGTGCTTCTCTTCCCAGCAGGTAAGAAAACCCAAGACTTGTGAGGAGGGCTGTGCAGCCAACACAGCTGTCAGAAAATGCCTTGAGCTGAATCACTAGCGGTACCTGCACGTGTTTGTATCAAAACCAGAAGATGATACAAGGTTAAATGACCTAAGGCCGGTGAAAGCAGTGATTGTGAAGATAAGTAGCATATATACACACTCAATATATGAAGTAATACTGTATTAATTATATATAGTCAGTACACACTTGTATTGCTAGGAACAATTTATGCAGTTTTCAAAATGCATTTGTTGCCAGTTTTTCTTATAGACTGGAGGATGAGACAGATCATGGAAGGAAAAATTTCATGATTAAACATGAAGCATGAAAAAATGCTGAAAAAATGTTAAGTTCTTTCCCAAAAAATTGCCTTCCAGTGAAGTTGTCTTTTCTCCTCCTAAGGGAGACTCCCATGCTATGGCTCCACACGCCTATGTCTGCATGTTATGACAATTAATCGTTTTATCAATAAGATTACAACAGCATTTAAACAACAGCTAACTGCTATGCTGAAATTGGGTTGTATCATTACATAAGCACCTGCTGACTGAACTGTAGCTCTCCAGGGCACCTCCCTTTTTACAGGTAATTCTCATGTGATGGATCAAAAAGAAAACAAATCACTCCAGCTGAGACTACAGTCACAGGCTCCCAGAGCTTTGCAGCAAGGTACCCCAATAAAATCATTTATACCAACAGACCATTTGAAGGACACTGGGTCTTCTGATACTTATCTACATACACCCTTAGTCTCACACAAATCCTGTGGTACCTATACACACAGGACTTTGCTCACATAATCCTCTCTGTACAGCCAGGCTGTTCCTCTGGGTCTTGACACTGAACAGCCCACGGTACTGACAGCCCTAGGCTGGCTCTCCTGTGTGCCCTGAGGTGTGAGACCCTGACTTACAAACATGCCAAGAACTCACACTCACCAATCCACCCTACACAGCTGGAAATGGCAATGCTCTCTTGGGTGCACAAGACAACCTAGCCACACTTTCCCCCAGATGTCCAACCATTTCTGCAAACTTCAAACCTTACATCTCATAAATACACAGGTGCACGCACAGGCCTTGAAACTGCTTTTTAAATCATTATCATATTATCATTATTCACTACTACAGTAACAGTAATATAAAGAGTAATTAGGGGCCCTGAAAGCACATCCATGTCCCACCTTCTTCATTCTTTGGGCTCAGCATTGTTTTAGCAAAAGTATTCATTAACTCCATACCTTTAGATCTTGTCTGAAGGTATGTAACAGGAAGTCAGTCTGCATTAATCTTAAAATTTTGGGGGTTTTAATTTCTGTTAGACTTTTGTGTTGACACTCCTAAGTTAGCACAAGAATACCATTATGCAAACCAACAGAACGTCAGTTCCTCTACCAATTGCCCAAGTTCACTCTTGTAAATGCAACGTAGCTTATGCTGCTTGCAAAACCTGTTTCATATTTGCATGTGCACAAGCTCTTCTCGGTAAATATCTGCACCCCCTCAGATAAGCACAAAATACTGAGCCAGTGCTTTTACTCAGAAGTGAAACTCCACCCTTAAAAAAGAATAGGAGAAATCACAGACAAAAAGTTTTTAATCTAAAAGAATGTGACAAGGTAAATAATTTAAAATAAAGTCATTAAAAGAAATTTAGCAAATACTTTCTTCATAACTGGAGAAGCCAGCTCTGCATCATAAAATAGCTGATATTGATTTAATGGGAGCAAGAAGTTTAAGGAGTTCAGTGAGGCTGAAAATCCACCTAGGAAAACAATACCTGACCAACATGTCAAGTGAAGGTTAATTAAGAGAGAAAACCAGTTTATACCGTTTAACTTGTGTACACTAGCATTGTGTTTGATTTTCTTCTTCATATACACACTTTGGGTTAGGTTTCTGGATCTGAAACTGAACTGTTTGTTGTGGCTGTGATCCTGAATGTCAGATCTCAAAACCACTCCAACTCCCATCTTTATATGCTAAGAGCAATAAAAAGAAGAGCAAGAAATTTACATAGCTTAAAGCTGTCTAAATGACCTGACATTTTATTACCTAATACTTTTGGAGAACAGTCAAGATAGTAGCTCATCGTTTACTTTCTTGTATGCTTTGACATAAGCAAGTATACCCTGCTCCACAAATTCAAGGTACACATACAGGCTGCGACAGAGAATAAAGCCACTGTGCAGGACCACAGGTCTGAATTAAATATTCTCTCAAATATGTACTTGAGCAGCCAGTAAAAGGAAAAAAAAATCCATCAGAGAGAGGAAGGGATGAACACGATGCAGGCTAGTAACAACCTGGCAGACCCTGGGTAACAGCAGAGAGGATCATCAAGCCAAGGTGGCTTTAGGGCTTTGATGATAAAGTAACTGGCCACAGTTTAACTTCTAATTGTTTGGGGTTACTGGTTCCTCTGCCAGAGCACAACCACTGCTGAGGATATTCCAGGCCAGACAAAAATGACTTTTGACATTGGTCAGATTATGAATAACCAAATACGCTTATTTTACTGGTTATTGTAACACGGAACTCTTCCCATCAATTTGAACTAACATTCATGGTCTTACAAAAAATTACGCTCCCAATGGGAAAAAATTACCCTTTCACTTAACTGCTCACAGGGTTTCTGCCTGAAATGGCCTCCCACCAGCAATTCCAGCAACAACAGATCTCATTACATGCTCACCTTGAGCAGACGACCTCCCACCCTCCTGAACACAGACTGAAAATAAGATGGAAACAGCCATAATGCACTGAGAAGTAGGCAAAAGGATGGTTTATGTTAATAAATCGTTCTGGCATGCTGTTAATTTCTGGGTGTTTACCATGTAATTTATCAAAAGGACTTTCTGGCATTAAGGTCTAAATCTGATCTGTATGAATTCAGATTGCTATAAAACAGCAAAACACATCAGCTGCTCATGGCACTTTTGATGCATAAATTATGGCCTGCATTTTTAGCCAGTTTCTGTTGTCTCAGGAATTTCAAATGTCAATCACAATTTTTTCAAAGCTCTATGCTTAACTGCCTAAAAATAGGGCATTAGGCTTTGGCAGCTTTTAATAAAATATTTGCAACTTTGCATATCTGTCTGGGATAATTTGAATTTAAAGCCTTTACTCACATGATAACAATAGTCTAACATTAATTGTCTGTTCTGTGAAACTGCCCAGGGATAACACATTCACAAAAAGATGTCTAGATCACTCTTGAAAGCACAAATTTGATTTTTTTGATAGTTTGGCTCCAAGGTATAACAGGCTGCTCTCTGTCCTGCTGGGATTGCACAGCTGGCAGTATCTAAGCTAGTTATTTACTCTGAGACTGGGTGTGCATGAAATAAGGAAATCCCCAGCCTACATTATCTTCAAATATCTGGCTTTTAGGATGCCTCCAAGATGAACAGTGATCCCATGCTAAAGAAACCAGGAGGTGAACTGCAGTAACTATGAAATGCAGCAGTCTTTTTCTAACCATTACTGCTGCTGAATGAACATGGGAGAATTGAGCTGTTCAGCACCTGCCTACCTGCAGCATAATTAGAAATGAACTAATCAATCACCTCCACATCTTTTTTGCATTTATACTAATCTTTTCTACCTAAATTTTTAATCTCACTCCTTTGTTAACATCGTCCTCTGATACCAGAAGTAGTATTAAATATGGGACCCAAAGCCTGCAGAGACTTGCACATGTACTTGAGATTCCCAGTTTTTCTGCTTTATTGGAACATAAAATGAAGCACACACTGAAGCCTTTGCAGCTTTGCAGATCTCTGTTTGAAGGCTTTGTGGATAAAATATCTTATGTGCTGTGTGACAGTGCATGCTTATCTGTTGGATAATAATGAAATAAATCAGTAACTAATGCCAACAGGGAGCCTCAGACATAAAGAATATTTATCTGATAAAATCCACAACACTCTCAGCTTTTCATTCCTTAAGTGCCTTCATTTTTGCAGCTGGTCTCAAGGCTGTAGCTGGACCATACCAATACGGGAGTAAAAAGAGGAGCATGGCAAACACTCCATGAAGCTTGAGCTGAAGGCAGCAGCCCACAATTGGCAGCCAGAGACCCTGCTAGAAAATCAGTATTCCCAGGGGATCCACAGCAGTTGGAAGAGCAGCAGGCAGCTGTGATACACAGCAGCATCAGGGTGAGCAGAGGAGCTGCAGCAAGGTGTTTCAGCACTTAGACCATGAGAGGGGAAGGTGGAAAAAGCTATCAAGGAACTGGAATATTTTTGCTGACTGTGAATACTGACTGTATTCACAAGCTCAGCACTTCCAGTACTATACAGCAAATAGACCAGGTATGCCAGGGGATCCTCTCTGGAATGACACCAAATTCTTCAGTCCAAGACAGAGCACAGATTGGACTCTAATGTTTAAGAAAGCAATTCAGAGAGTAGTTTCACAGATTTTCTCTAATGACTCCTGCTGATGCTTGAAAAATAAATTAAATATTTATTAGCACAGAAGAAGAGAGCAAGAATGTTCCTTTCACCTGGTTGTCTAGGAGATATAGCCTGCTTAGCTCTTTGAAAATAATTTCCTCCCGCTAGTTTAGGTGCCCTTCACTAACTGATTTATGTCCAAGTTCCTACACGTCCTAAAATTTTGTGTAAAGGAGCCAAAATGTTCAGCTATGATTTACAGTTCTTCAGAGTTAGAAGCTGCAGCACTCATTACTGCAGTATTTAAATCAATCTTAATTTACCTACCTTTTGTTTTTAAAAGTAAAGCCAGATAGTATTAAAGTCATAGATGGTTGTGTAAGCCTAACACCTGGCCCTAATAGCCTGCTCTGCAGTACCTGCAATAATTACATTTACAGACTCCTTCAGCATCACACTCAGTGGTGGTGAAAATACTGAACTGATCCCATGGGATGCTTTCTTCCATACAGCTGTGCTTCACTCGTGCCCAAATGTGAGAGAACTTTTATTCCAGTTTCACATGGCCTGGAGAGGGAACAGCAATCTGTGCACATGCGGAGTTCTTTTAAAAAAAACCCAGCAAAACAATCTACAAAGTTTTTCCTCCCTGAGCCCTTTCTGCACTACAGAACTTTCACTATGGAAAATTCAAAGGCAACTTTGCCCACAGATGCCAGTTGCACAGCCAGGGGCTGGGAGGAGACACACCTGCAGAAAAAAAAGAAAAAAAAAATCCCTTCAAGGTGCATTTCTGTTAAGCAGATGCAGGATTCCAGGAAGAGACTATCTGTGAGCTTTTTATACAGCAAGGAAAATCTACCCTTTCAGGTCTTCTGCATGAAATTCCCCTGTTGAGAGAAAGTGCCTTGAAATAAGAGCTAACAACCCCACATGGAGATAAGTGCTAAAAACTCTTGTCTTTGGCCTTCTCTTAATTATGCTCATTTAATAACTGAAAATTATAGTACTTTTTCAGCAATAGATTTCTTGATAGTATAGCACAGAATGGAAAAAAGCCATTACAAACACTATTCATATTCTAACATGTAATTATAAGATTATAATTGACTTACGTGGTAGCTCTGCGAGTGCTACAGCTGCTAAAGAAGGAAACATAACAAAGATGAGTGGTTTTCTCACTCACAAGAATGCAAACGAGACACGTTATAATTTGAAAGCAAGCAGCACTTCCAGAAAATCATTAGGGTCGTAGAAATTCACTAGAATACCTAGTATGGAAGCAACTTTCCTAGCATAAGAAATTAGGTTTTCAGTTACCTGCTAGTAGAGCTGTTCATAAAGAATTTAGCTCATGCCATGCAGCATGATACACCTGAACATTTTATTTTCTGAAATTAAATTTCTAATGCAGGCATTGAAAGTCATATTTAGAGACTTAATTAGAAGCCTGGCTTTCAGAGGTGTTTGCCACCTGCAGTTCCTATTCAGTTCCCTTTCATTTAAGTACCTGGCTTCAGGCAGCCAAGACTGAAAACTGCAGCTTGAAGAGTATTATGGGTAACTCTTAATGTTTAGGAAGATTCCTCCTCACCAGCCTCTGCCATTCTCTGGCAAAAGCCTTCTTGATTTTCTATATGGCTCTGGGGAAAACGCTGGGCAAAATGCTCAGCTGGTGCAAAGCAGCTAAGCTGTACTGGAGTCCAGGCCATGCAAGTTTTGTCTGACTACAGGTTGTGTAATTTAGTCATTTAAATATAAATTTGCATCAAGAAAAGGGACTGTCCTTAATGGAGGAGATAGGCTCAGTCGCTGTAAAGAAAACAGGACTCTTGGTTTTGACAGCTTGAAACTGGCACCCTGCAAGGCAAGGGGTTTCTACTTTGTACCCACATTCAGAGCCCTTCATAAAGTTTAATTAAATACTGGAATGTTTGGCAAACTGCCACTCCCCAGGCTGAATAGGTGTTGCTGTGAAAGGCGCAGTCATATGTAGGATTTTTTTACCCCGTAGGTTTATTCCCCTGTACTATTTTGAGTTGTATCCAACAAACTCTTACTGCTCAAAATGACAGGACCCAAATTCTTGCTGGCACCTGCATATATCCAAAATCACTCCAGTGAAGAAGCATATTCATCTTCCTGAGGGGTAAATTTGACCCCTAGTTTCAAAGCAGCCTGAGAAAGCTGTCTGTTCATTTGAGCAGCCAACGCAACCACTAACAGAAACTACAGCTAGTAGTTCTGCTGTTTTCTGTGCATTAGCTTTCTTAAGTCTTTGAATTCTCATGAAAACCTAGCTGACTTCTCTAAGTCTTTGCCCTGGGGTCTGGTACAACTTCCATTGTCCTCACCCCTCTCAATGCATTAATTTTCCCTTGTACATGACTGTTCAATACTGCCTTTACCCTGGGACTGAAATAAATTTCTAGTATTTCACAAAATTCCTTAAAATAATGTCTATTTTTTCCAGCTGTCTCAATTTAGATAATAAAAGACATTACTTTGGTTTACATATTTCCGAAGCTATAGATAGGGCTTCATTACTTTTCATATTGGGCATTTTTTCGGTAGTGAACAGGTCAAGCTGGACTCTGTTACATGCAATTCATAGCTTATGAGCATGTACCATTGGAGTAACAGTGTGTACAAGCTACACAATTAAACAATTGTTTAATCCCTAACAAATGCCTGGAGTTTGTAGTCCACAAAAAGTTACAATAGAGTATTATTCTATGTAGTTACCCCTCTTCTTCCTCTTGCGTCACCCTCACTCCCACTATTCCTCTACTCCTCTGTATAAAAACAAACAAACCTCCCCTTAGCATGACTTCAGTTCATAATACAACCAAAAGCAAGGGAACAAGAAGAAATGAAAATGTTGAGAGTAGCAAGAACAGTTTGTGCTTTTGCAGAGTTGCGATGACAGATCCTGCTCTTGCTGGCTCTGGGAAAGGAGCAGGTACCAAACAGGTACCCTCACCAGCGGGGCACATGCTGCTCTTCCAGCCTTATGTAATGATCCATGTGACAGGGCCGGGGACTGCAGGAACCTGCCCAGCTCCTTCAGAGCAACACGTCCTTGCCCTCTCGCACCCACTTACATGTCACAGCAAGCCTCACTTTTTCCCAGCTACCTCACTGTGCTCCATGCTGTCCTTGGAAATTATCTTTGGCTTGCAAAAAATAATTTTTAAGGGCTTGAATTTAATATGGAAGAAGTGATCCTGCTCTTCTATCCGTATGGGCAGATATCTGTCCAATTAATTTAAGGATTACTGGAGCTTCATGTTTTCAGTATGTTTGCATTGTTTGGGTCTCTAGAGAAACAGCCTCTGTAACTTGCATTTGCAATGGGATCTCTTTATTGTCTGTGCTCTTGGGGTTTTATCCACAGGGCTGAGTTAGCACTGCACAGTGCTGCCAGCCCCTTTCCAGCTACAAAGGTAGAAAGGTGTGACTGGCTGTAATATGATCAGACCATTCACGCGCAGTATTTATTCACACCATAGCCAAAAACAATCGTCACTGAAAATAATGGCATTCAGGAATTCTCATGATTAAGCACTGCTTAGGGGCTTTAAAGAAAAAGCAGGGAGGAGAAAGGCTGCTTTACCAGAAAGGAGGAAGAGGTTCCCCCCGTTGCTCAATATTTACACTAGCTGAATCTTTACACAAGTATTTTATGAGAGGTTTGGACCCACCTGTTGTAAAGGCTCTAGAACGCTCACAAAACCAGGCACACAACTACTGCAAATGCTGAGTAAATAGAAGTGGTGGAGCTTTATGTTTAAAGGCAGAGGAGTGATTCCAAAGATGCATACTAACATGATGATTCATTTTCTTCTGGTTTTGGACCTCAGCTGTCACATTTCTCAGGTTTCATTGTTTTCACTCATGAAAATCAAAAGCCTTTACAAAACCACAACAAAAAGTCTCAGCAGCAAAACCCACAGCAATCATATAATACCAAGAGCTGCAGTTTTAAGGGAGTAATTTATAGGGGAACAATAAAGCAGTTCTATGAATCAGACAGGCTCAGAGAAAACAGAACTATAGTGAAAAGTGTTAGTTGAACGTGACATGATTAAGTAAAAGGTGCAGACGCAGGCTTAACATTTAGTTCAGGTAAAACTCAGTCTATCCTACTCTTTCATTTCACAGGCTCTCATACCCTACAGACTGACACAGCTGCCCAACATACTTAAAAACGTATCACAGGGACACGAGTCTATGCAGACAAAAAGTACTATCAACATAAAAATATTTCAGTGTCTCGTATTTCAAATTACACAAATAGAAGAAAACAAACATACTAAGACTTTCTCCTCCTCTCTACTTCATCTCTAGAGTTACGATACCAGATCAAAGGATCGGTGCACTATGAATGGAGGATTGCATGCTTTGCATCTTTCCCTTGAGTGACTCAGAACTGAATTTCTATGCTTCCTGAATTACTGCAAGCACCTTCAGCTTGCTGGCTGACTAGAAATCTCCACAAATACAGCAATTTCTGATTCCTTGTTTCTCCAGTTTGCCGTTACTCCACAATATTAAATAATGAGATTATGAGAAACTCTTTAAAATACAGCTTCTCCAATTTTGTCCTCTCTTCAAAATTAGAGCAGAGATTACAACTAGAGTTAGAAAATTGCCTGTCCTGAACGTGGCTGCCTATTACTTTGTCTGCTCTCTCAGTCCTCAGTGATCTCTTGGGTAACAAAAAGCAGTGCTGTGAGATCTCTGCTTACCACGGCAAGCAGTGAAAAGGATGAGTGTCAGCACAGTGGGCCCAAAGGGGCAGACAGGGCTAGCAACAGACACTAGAGGATTTTGGTCTTGGGTTATCTTTGAAATCATATATTTGGTCTTCCTGCTTAAAAAAAACCAAAAACAAACAAACAAACAAACAAAAAAAAAAAACCACCAAAAAACCCCCCAAAAAATGTGTAGGTAGCTCTAATCCTAACATGGTCACTCTGCAGCTACCAAACTGAGTCAAGCATTGCTAAGACCTGTTTTTGGATTTGTCCCATGAAGGCGAAAAAATTCCTGTAACACAAATTGAACATTCAGAGCTAAGATTCAGCAGAATGGGTAACCATTCAGCTATTTACATGCGAAAACCAGAGCAGAGCTGGCATCTGGTGATTTTTTTAATGTTCTGCTGAGACTGGTGACCAGTCACAACAACAGCAGCAATTTGTCCAACGTGGTCTGTTTATCTTTTAATTTTCTACTGCAGCAACCCTATACAGTACTGCTTATTTAAACCTGCCAGTCAGTATCTCACCTAAAACGCAAACACATAGGTGAAGCCAGATACATAAATATCTTTGATGTGCTTGCACAGAAAGCTTCTGCCTTGTCTTCACAGTCAGAGTTCTAGTGATCCCTGAGGCATCTTATGAGAACTTCTGTGCACCTCCTGCAAGTCTGAGCTTTCCAGACATGCTGTGTGTCCAGAGTGCAAGCACAGGATGGTCACTGTGTGTTCCCAAGAGGCCTGTGGTGGCAGATGAAAAAGGGCTTGCTGCTGTCAAAACTACTCACACACCCAGCTTCTAGTAATTCTCTTTTCCCAGGGTGAGCAAGCTGTATCTTGCTGGTCTGCCACAGCAATTCATCCAGTCCTACAGCAGCTCCAGACAGTTCTCTCCCATGGGCAAATTGAAGCAGCGCATCCTGTTCCCAGTTCTTGCTAAAAATGGTAGCTGGGAGCAGGTAACTGCCTTTGTCAGACAAGTTCACCTCACCCACAGCACCACAGCTCCCAGCAGGAAAGTGGGCTGGCCGGGGAACACCATCTCATCACAGCACTGCTGCCTCTGCTAATCCTACAGCAGGACAGAAGTGTGGCAGGGTTAGTTCAGTCAGCCTATGTCTTGCCTCCGTGGTGGGACATAGGCACAGAAGTCTTGCTTTTCTTGTTGGAGTCACAACTCTGTGCTTACGGAGCAGGAATAAGATCAGTATTGGCTCTTTCTGCTGGTACTCATGGTGGGTATGTCAGCCCCTGCCTGAAGCTTCTACTGGCACTGGCTGAGCAAGTCTGGCTACTGATATGGAAGCAGATTTCTAGCTCACAGGAAGGGGAATAATTCCTGACATTTGTCAGATGAGATAATTTTAGTAAATCTCTTTCTGATTTCAGTGGCATACTGAATGACAAAATGAATAGTTAAAGTATGTAATTCTTTTTCCTTGAAAATAAATCAACCTTTTTCTAAGAAAGCTGGAGATGCCAAAAATCCACCCTTCCTGATGAGGAGGGAAGAAACAAACACAATGTTAGCTCAACAGCAGTTAGCCTGGGAGAGCGTAACAGCAAGTTAAGAGAGAATTTTGTGGAAGCAAGGAGAAATCCAAACAAAGGGCACCAGGAACTGGATACAATTTGAGCAGGAATAAGGATTAATAGATTTTATATGTTTGTGTGCTTAACTACTCTCCTGACTTATTAGTAGCACATTTCAGAGTGGACTAGGACAGCCACAGCTGAGATGCAGACCCTCTTATGGAAGCAGCACTCCCAAAAGCAAGGCTAGCATGATGCAGACAAGATGATAAACCCTGACTGTAGACACACTCACTCAAACTGGGCTCATCACAGTGGCAGCAATAAAAGCAATTAATCTAATTGCATTGAACTACCCATTTCTGTTCCCTCTATATTCAGAATCCGAAAGGAAAAGCAGAAACTTCTTCAGATGCTGCTGTGCAAGTGAAGAAAAAATTTATTCCCTGATACAATAACAGTGCACTACAGGATCAAAATGCAACCTTGGTGTTTTCCTGCTCTTAATAATGTGTCAAGGTTGCTACAAAACAACAGTTGCACACAAAGGAAAGTCTGGCCAAGAGATGTGGGGGCAAGGGCAGCATATCCCTTCCCCTCAGAGCCTATGGAGGGGGACAGCAGGGAGGCAGCCTGCAGCTGGCCCGTGTCCTCGCTGGGGTAGCACAGAACTCCAACTTACCTGCACCTCAGCCAGGTAAGAGGAGCAAAGGGAGCTGCTCTGAGCAATGCTCCCAAGGCACACAAGTTTATCAGAAGCTCTGTGCAGAGCCCCCAGTGGTAACCCCAGGACAGGCTTGGCAGCAGCAGCTGTGGCCGGGGGCAGGGTGCCAGTGCCACCCAGCCACAGCTGCAGCAGGGTGCAACCCAATGCCGTGATTCCAGTCAGGAGCAGGAGGTTGCTGTCGAATTGTCAATCTGTGCTCTTTCCAGAAGAGTTATACATGTAAAATATGTGCCACATCAGAGCCAGTGTGAAAAGTCCGTACAAGGAAGTGAAAAACCAGATAGAGGATTGTTTGCTAGGGTTTTTCTTCCCTTCATAAATCTCCGGCACACTGGGTGCCACCTCCCGTACTTCTGAACACAGCCACGTCTGTACTCACATCCACAGGAAAAAAGGTCTTTGCAAGCATATGGACAGTCCATCCAGAGGGGTCTCCACAGCCAGCATGGCCATGGGCTGGTGGCTCAGCACCTCTTTTGCTGCTCAGGCATAACTAGTCATGCCACATATGACCACACTGAATGAAAGCACCACAAAAAATAATTGCACTCCTGCATGCACCATTAGCTTTACTTCCTGAACTTAATGTGGAGTACAAGACAATATCCTAGCTGTATATATTTCATTTTATTGAAGGACTGCTTTGTGACCCTGCTTCCCTCTTCCTTCTTTTTAGAGAACGAATGGAAAAAGCTTAATTTAGGACACAAATGCCAAGTGCCAATGCTTTTATTAGTATGTGGCCTGCAAAAACACATGAGTTTTTGTTAATTTTTCGAGATCTGAAAAATCCATAAATTGGGAATTTCTTTTCCACTCTACTTTGATCAGCTCAGTTATGATATCTGAAATCTGGGGGGTTTAAGTAAATGGTTGAACTGTCTAAATAGATGAGGAAGGGGCTCACTGGGCTTACCAGAGGCTAGGTGCATATGATCTTGAAATAGCAGCAGAAGTATGCAAAGCAGTGTGCTTGGTCCCCTCCATCAATGCACAATTTGCTACATTCTTTTACTTTTTACACACAGTAATTCTTTTTCTTTCCTTGTATGGTGCTGTCCCAGATGGACACTCATTCCTCACTCAGTGTGCTTGGGGTGCGAGCCATGCTGTTAATTCAGTCACAGTACAGCTAACTCCATAAAGCAAACATCTAGTTCTTGTAAAAATATTCTCAGATGATTAGTTATCTCAGACTGTAGTGCCCAATTAACTTAACACTGCTTGGATAAGGAAGGAAGGAAAAGGTACAAACTGGCCTACTATACCCTTTATCTGTCTTCCTAGCATCAGACCAATCTGATTTAGTTCCTGAGGTGTAAAAACTTTTTATTCACAGCTATGTCAGCAACAAGGCTGCACAATACAATACCTCTATGAGCCGGTCTGGCTCACTCCCTTCTTCCACAGTAATTAATTTAGACCTTCCATTTCGTTCATTGTCTCGAATGCCAACAGCAACCTGAGTAGCCTTCAGCCGCTCGTATTTATTGCATGATGAGCCACACCACTGATAGATTTCCTGAAATAATGAAAAGAACACACACATTAGCAACAGCATTCAACACAGCAAAATTATGAAATTAATTTTATTAATAATTATCCTACTGGATCTAAACCACCAGAACATCAGTGAATCTAGATCTTCCAGAAGCACTTTGTAGAAGAGATTTGCTCAATCATGTAGGTATGTGCAGTATCTACGACATAGTCTCAAATTGCACCAGGAGAGGTTTAGGTTGGTTATTAGGAGAAACTTCTTCACAGAAAGGGTGAATAAACATTGGAATGGGCTGCCCAGGAAGGTGGTAGAGTCACACCCCTGGAGGTGTTTAAGAAAAGACTGGACGTGGCACTCAGTGCTGTAGTCAGTTTGAGAAGGTGGTGTTCAATCAAAGGGTGCACTCAGTGATCTCAGAGGTCTTTTCCAACCTATTTCATTCTGTGATGCTGCAATATGAAAGACATTTAAACACATAATTTAGCTTCTACATATTAGGAGATCAGTTGAGCTCAGAAGAGTCAGTTTTGCTTTGACTGAGTTTTATCGCAATTACATATAGAGCTTCAGCTAATTAAAGAACCAGAAACTCCTAAATTTGCTACTGCAAATTTTATATATGTCAGCTCCTCTTCTATGGTACTTCAGCAGTGCTGGTACCCATCTGTGTCAAGAAACAAATTAATTTTAAAATATCAAGGAAGATCGTGGTTGTATGCATTACTAAAGTACAGTTAGATCTTTCAATCTAGTTTTTATTTGCTGACCTTTTGCAGAATGCAGCATGTTCCCGAGGCACCTCTCAGGAAGGGGAGCCACCAGAACCAGCCCAAAACAGGTCACCTGATTCAGCCACACAGACCAAGGACCCTCAGTTTTGGCAACTCTCATTATTCATCCAGAACTTGAAACATTTCAGAATGAAGAATTTGGATTTCAATCTTGATGAAAATTACTAACAAAAGGCATAACATAAGCTGCAGGGATGCTAGAGGCTGGGCTGGAAGGTGCCAGTCCTAGGAAATTACTCATCTTGGCTGGTTGCTTCCCCCACCTTCTGGAAGAAGGTAATTTGACTCTTCACATGATTCTGTCAAATAGCTCAAATAGTCCAGCAATAAAGGTACAGTCATTTTCAGCTTTAAAAAGGTTCAAGTTGTTTGTGTTCATCTGCAATGCAAATTTTAATCAGAGCCCTCACTGAATAAATTACTTGGGCTTAGTTTTATGTTGTACATACAACTGCATAAAACTTAGATTTGAGATGAAAATCTGTTACATAAAAAATCAGGTTATTTCTGCTGACCACTGTTGGTATTTAACAGTACTTAAAAAGGTAGTTTGAGACAAGTGAGGGATGATGCACAGCCTCTCAGTACTAGCAGATGCAAATTTTTAGAAGACAGCTAACACTGATGGCATCTGCATGCAAAACAGTGCTAGTAACTTCCAACAGTTACTTTTCACCAGTTTGGACACAAAAAACCCCACAGTGAGATCTCAGTGATCTCACTGTTCCCTTCCAACCTCCCTTCCCCCCTTCAAAAGCATCTCTTCAAAGACAAAGTTTTAAGCTTTGTCAGGATTACACCTCAGATTCACAGAACTGTATCCCTTTCAACTTGCAGATGTTATGCAGTGAAAGCTATGAGGTTTTCAGCTTGCCTTCAACAACTTGACTGTAGGCTTAAGTAAAAAAATTGCTTCTAAGTTCTGGTTTAAATACTGTCAGTTTACCAAGTATCTAGAATCTGGAGACATAGCTGGTGTCAGGTCTGAACCTTATCTTAAATCCAACTTTATATACTTCCCCAGGAAAACAAAATATCTGTTCATTCTTAGGGAAATAATTTTCTAAAGAACTGAATGTGCAGGAAGTGAAACATTCCAATGTGAGCAGATTTTTTAATACATTTGTTATTGCCATGCACTGCTTCAGCCATTTTCGTCCAAATTCATGGAGACTTTCCACAACGCAGACTCCTTAGCATCATTCTCATCTTGGCTTATGTCCTACTAATTGAGCTTATTTGCAATTATGTGAGAAAACAAGAGTCACTAGAGATACTGCAGCAATAAACAGGAATTCTTTATTTCCCGTAGTCTATAGAAGCAACAAGGAAGAGTAAGAAGTCATGTAATAGAGAAGTAGGGAAAGAGGTAAGGCAGCTATTGCCTTATCTCAGTGTTGATGCGGCAATCGGTGGAGATTGCTCGTTCAGAAAGGTTAAAAGTGCAGCTTTAGTTGTACCCATTGGCCTTCTCTTGGTTTTTTGGTAACTGGTGATGGAACCTCAAACAAGTAGTTGCATCTACAAAATGAATATTTTTGCCGTACTGACCACAAAGGATACTGTGAGACTTAAATTACCACTGCAAATTACAAAGACCTTTACTTCTTGGACAATAAATTCACATTTTCTTTTCTTAGCATCTCCTAAAGGCCCTACTGCACCCAAGTTACTCCACATTCACAGTTTATTCTCCCTGTCTGCCTTCAGTCAGCAAGTGACTAAACTGAGCTCTCCTACAGTCCACCAGCTCTAGGCTCCTGAGGAAGGAGAAGGACCTTTAAAAATCTACAGTAATGGATTTCAGATTTTTAAATTTGCAGGTTTCATTATTTTCCTTATGGAGTACATGTTCCAGGTTTTATTCTGCTGCATAAACCACAACTTGAATCAACAAGCAGTGTCTGAAAACATTCCTGATCTGGAGATTCACAAACTCCATCTTACATGGTTATTTAAAAAATACTGATTTTAAAAGCTAGAGAAATAAGAATCTGATTCTTTTTAGCACTAGAAAATAAAGACACCATTCTTTATTAAAAGCCTGAAAGTTAAACTTCATGTACTGTATAATCAAATAGAAGGAAGTGAGCAGCCACAAGTCATGAAAATGTCTCAAAGTATACAATATTGTAATATATTTACTATGATCATAAAATATCTTAAGCATTCAGTGCTAGAAGCTTTCAAGAGCTTGGATTTAGTTAATTTTCTCTTCTGAACTAAAATCATCTCATTTTCACTGTATCTAATTTTGAGGCCTCACGCTAGAGAAGGTGAATATCTACAAGTTTGCTGTCCTGATATAATTTATCCATTTTGACCTCTAGGCAGATCCAGTTTTTCAACAATTTAAAATCAGAAAAAGAGTTTTAGAAGTCAAAGCCACTTCTTGAGAAGGCTAATATTTAGATCTGGATTTACCTGTAATACAGTCAATTAGTTATCTAACCACGTCCAACAAATCATTGAGCTTTCAGGTCGTATTTTATTATACATGTATTTATTTTTTAGACATATAAAGTGCTCAGCTATGGGCAAAAGATGATACTTAGCTTTAGTTCACTCACTACTTTCACAATTTCCCAGTTGTACTACACCTTCACTATTTTTAGGCTTGTTTTGCTAACTTTATCTTGAATTGGCAGGCTGACAAAAAATGTTTCCATTAAAATGGAAACAGACTTCAAGTGTTCACTCCTCTCAAAATAAAAGAGCTTCATTCATCAGTAATTCCTGTGCCAAGCCCAGTTTATTTTCAGAAGTTTGCACTAGCAGTATATTTTTTTTTCAGTCTCTTAAACAGAATTCTGAGAGGGATGCCCTATATTAATGTCTGTTGATATCGATATAGTTATCAGATCATGGTGGGACAATTAACAGGTGAGGGCAAGAAAATGCTATAATGAATAATGACAATGACCACCCTAGAGCTCCTGAGTGAGGCTGGGAAGGCAAGCTGGGTCTGTGCCATGCACACTGTGGCAGAACAAGCTCTCCCCTCAACTGCACATTTTGGGGACACAGATTGGTCTTCTAGCCAGAGTGTCAGAATTCACCGCTCTTACTCCTAAATTGCATCTGGCCTGCAGAGTGACCTTGTGCAAGTCACATGAGATTTCTACAGCACATTAAAAATGACCCAACTCTTAGCTTCTATACAGAACTGTGCATCAGGATGATTATGCACGGCTCATGTGTAACCCTGAGCAAGAGCACCTTGGCACTTTTCCCTGTATGGGACTGTGAAAGTACACCTCCTGCTTCCTGCTGCAGCCCCAAATGGCATGCAGAGCAAGAGAAGGAAAAACAAACAAACAAAAAAAATCACTTATTTCAGAAGTGATATAAAAAAAAAAAAATTTTTCCCTTCCAACACATAGCCACCTCTGTATTCAACTGGCAGCCTGCTTAGTTTGGAGGCAAATGAAAATATACTCTCTTTTCTGGATCTTTTGTGGTCGTTTCTGTGGATCTTAGCCAGGACAATGACAGCAAAAGCCGAGAAGCTTAAATCCATGAAGAAGTTTTTCTCTAGTTAAACATGCCCTAAACATGCAAGTGTTTCAAACCTATATGTCTGTTGAAATACCTACTAATTCCCAGGCCTCTACTGTAATTGCTGATTTGCATTCCCTTACATGAAGAGATATTAAAAAGCTAAACAAATTAAATAGGCTTCAAAACTCTAATTTGAAACAAGCTCATGGTGAAACTTCAGTTTAGGTAGAAAACAGTGAAATGTTTAAGTCTCATTAACCTTAAAATATTGAAATAAACTTTAAACTTTCACTAAGGAAAAAATTTAAGCCAAGTATCACAAGCTAGTATGCCTCTATCCTTTGTTTGGAGGCCTTGATACACCTTCCTCCATATATACACCAGAACATGCTCTCAGAATGTAATTGCACCTCAATTAAAAAAAAACCAATTAGCACTCTTAGCTGAGAGACAGCTAAAATCTATAGTATGGACCTATTAATGTTGTCATGAGGCAACTTATGCTGACTCAATGTCTGTCAGTCAGGACGTTGTCTTCCTCTAAACCACAAAACATTTGGTGCAGCAGAGGTACAGCTCTAATGCAGAGGGACTCAACACAAGAAAACTCTTCAGGTAAATCTGCTCACTCCTACAAAACGCCCTAGTACATCCTCTTTACCCCCACAACTCAGGCAAAAGGGCTGAAAGCAAGAAAACAATATTTGTAAAGTTATAATTGCCTTAATTCCTCTCTTCCCTTTGGCTCAGCTGCTGCTGTTGAGAAGCAGATCAGAGCCCGGGCAAATAACCACGTCCCAGAAGGCCGCTGCAGTGGTTTCACTGGAAGGCAGAAGAGAGGCTGATGAGGCTTGTAAGGAAAGGCAGGTCAGGAGGAGAGAAGCTGGGATGTCCCCAAAGGAGCCAGCTCTCCTAGTGCTCACCTCCTGAGGGAAGCAGGAAAACAAGCCCAGCAATGCTAGAGGCAGGTGGAACATACGCGAATATTGGCAAAGCTTTATACACATCTTATCATGCTATCAAAATAATTGGAAGGCACTCAGCTGAGACTCTTCACGGTCATTAGTGAACAGCTGCTCTGATAAGGCACCAGTTCCTTTTAGCTGAAACTGTGCTTTGTTAAAAGTCTAGTCCTGTACTTATCTTAATATGTTTAAAGGAGAAATGCCAATGCCAAATAGAAATACACTTGGAAAAAAGTTTATATATGAACTGCAAACAACATAAATACTTCTAATGCCTTTAATTCTAAGTATTTGTAAAACAATGGCATATTACATTGGCATTTGTATTTCAAACACCAAGTTTTTGGAAATAAAACAGAGAGCCCTAAAGCAAGAGTGTGGAGCTTTTTTTTGTTTGCTTGTTTTTTTTAAGAATAGAAAAGTGCAAAATGAGGAAAACAAAGTCCACATGGTGGGGAAAATAACTGAACAAAAATAACTGCAATGCAGTGCTTTTTGTCAGTTCATTGACATCCAGTTTTTTTAGGAACTAAAAATATGTATTAAGAAGAATGTTTGGATTCGACCATATTAATATAGATGTCTGAAGGCATTTTTCTCCTTAAATTATTCAATCTTTTTCCTTTCTTGACTGTTGAATTCTTGATACAGGCAGGGAAAAAACCATCTCATTTCACATAGCCATCAAATCTACCTTTTACATTTGTTGAAACTGTAATACAGAGAACCACTGAAAGTTGTGGAGTTTTGATAATCCAAAACAAACTCCAAATTCATTCAGCCAGCATGCCTCTGAGGCCACCATGAGCCTGGCCCTAGTAAAATTACAATAGTGTCTTTGTAACCAGTCTTTGGAGTCTCACATTTGACTCAAATGGAACAAATTTTCAGACTAAAAATAAGTCAGATATAGCAGAGTCATGCACTTAGTACATTTATTTTTCCTCTCACACCTGTTTTGCTAGTATGCACTAAGAATAGCTCTTGCTATACCAGCGGATTAAGGGGTCAATACCAGGATGATCTTAATTCTAAACAACAGCAGCTCAAGCAGCAAAACATCTGGATTTCCTACAACACCAGGAAGAAAACTTAACTGAATCCTTGTGGATACATGTATGTCCAGCCCACCTGAAGCTTAAATGATGATCTCTGGGTCAGCTACTCTTCTTTGTACAAGCTGGGGTGAGGGGAAACTTTCCAGTCCACAGAGTATGAAGAAAAAAATCCATACTCTGAATACTTTAACTGAATTGGGGGGGGGGGGGGGGGGGGGAAAGGACTTAATGGTTTTCTTTCCTCCATCTGATGACTTTGAGACTTATAGCAACATCCAGAATGATGGCATTTACACTGCTGGAGTAACTGGTTCACAGAATTATAGAAAAATTAAGATGCCTGCTTACCAAGATACACATTGTATAGACAGAACAACATTTTAATGCCATTAATAAGTCTATAAAGTTAATAAAGAACCCAAGCACTTCAGTTCTTCAAGCTCAGCTACTTGTTTGGCAGCTCCCTGCTGCAGCATGAGCAATAGTTTGACTCTCAGCTGGGGGAAACTGGGGAAGAGGTTAGTTGTAGGAGAAACATGTGAATGGAAAAACAAGGTGAGTCAGTTGTTAGAGCCAGGGAAAGCAACTAGAAATGTACAGTGATGAACTGCAAAATGCAATAATCTGCTCTTTCAGTCTTGTTTATACCTTAACAGTGACTTTATTAAAGCAATTAACATGCCTGTTGTGAACTGCTTTATCCAATGGAAGAGAAACAAAGCCACCAAAAAGAGATAGTGAGGAAAGAAGGCAAGGAGATAACAGAAGCAATCAAGTCAACTGTGCTTAAGGTTGCAATGTGATGCTGAATCATACCCCGTGGTCATAATCACACAGCAAGTATCTTATCTCTTGCTCTTTAAAAAGCAGAAGTTACTTTTCTTTTTGTAAACATAATTTAATCTATACCAAGTTAACAGTTGTTATGAAAAGCAGCTGTCATAAAAAGCCAGCCTTTTTGCCTGAGGTATTTCTTCTAGTGTCTTTGGTGCAAAGCAGCAATTTTTCTTTTGACATGCTTTTTATGCCAGGTGTTCTAGTAGGAGCAGATACATGATGACAACAACTCTGTTCAGTCTCATACTTTTGAGTTCTAACTTCTTAATTTTCATTTGGATTCATAAAGCCCTTGAGAAATACATACATTGATAGCTAGATAGCGCAAGTTATTTCTAAGAATATTGTAGACTCTTACATTTCAAACCAGCAGCCTCTTGGCTGTTTATAAATGAGTTTATAAGCACCACTATAGGAATAGGAAGAATGGACAACTGAAGACAGTTTACCTTCAATCTTCATTTAGCTTGAGCTGCAGTTATCACCTCACACATCTGCACTCCTCCTTTGGGAGAAGGGTGATACTCCACCTGCACAACTTTTATTGCACTGACAAAACTTCCCAGCTGCAATCAGGCCCAAGCTCAGACTCAGTGGTAATTATCACCCCTTCATTTTAACAATTGTCTCATAATTTCTTTGAGGAGGCTGAGCAGTGCACAGCCCTCTGCAGTCACCTAGCTCATGGCACTGCTGCTGTCTCCCATCAAGAGAATAATGAGACAGAGAGAATCAACTCTTACCTTTCACAGAGCTCTATCCAAACACATGCACAGAGAATATTTTTGCTGGTCACTACGGATACAACTTCAGACAGCCTTCATACAGCACAGCTTCCCAAACTGAGTTGGGAAGCTTTCAATAAAACCACCTGATCAATTCATGTTGCTTTATTTCATTGTTACTCCCATTACTTCTGCTCCATGGTTTGATAACTACCCCAATTATTAACACATCTCAACATTACAATTTTGTAAATCACCAGTATACACCAATAGGCACAGGGTTAATTTCACAATACTGACAAGTTTCCTTCCCACTTTAAACCAGGGAAATTGACAAAAGATAAAGTCTTGAGCACATCTTATCAGAAATATACACATACACAGTATATTTACATATGCATCTAGATAAATACTAAAATAGCCTGGAAAATTGTATGTATGTTATTCACTAAATGGCACAGTGATTCATCTTCTCCCTTGCCTTCTGTGATCATTTCCCATGCCCTCTCCTGCTCCTTGCTGTTTTGAGAATTGTCTTGGTGATGAAGGAAGAAAAAGGGTTGTGTCTAAGCGGAGGTGGCTGGAGGATGGGGTGAAACAGAGAGAGCTGCATCTGGAGGTAAAGGGGAGCACAGAGCAAGGCCACGCAGTTTAAGGCCATCAAGAACTATCAAATCCGTCCTGGTGCCTCGCAGGTGGGACACCAGCAATAGTTCAGGACAGGGCTGGAAGGGCCTTGAGGGGAAGTTGTATGAGGATCAGCTGAGATCACTTGGCCTCTTCAGCCTGCAGAAGGGGAGACTGAGCAGAGGCCTCACTGCAATTAGAATTACCTGGTGAGGGGAAGAGGAGGGGCAGACACTGATCTATTCTCTCTGGTGTCCAGTGACAGGACCCGAGGGAGTGGCCTGAAGTTGTATCAGGGGAGTTTAAGTTGGGTATTAGAAAAAGGTTCTTCATCCAGACAGTGGCTGAGCACTGGAATGGGCTCCTCAGGGACATGGTCACAGCACCAAGCCTGACAGAGTTCAAGAGGAATTTGGACAATGCTCTCAGGCACGTAGTGCGACTCTTGGGGCTGTCCTGTGTGGGGCTAAGAGTTTGACTTTATGATATTTGTGGGTCCCCTTCCAACTTAGCATATTCCATGACTGTGTGTCAGAAAATAACAGCTCCTGGGAGGCCTTGAGCAGAGCTACGCCAGGACAAGATGCACCAGGCAGCACCTGACAAAGTACAGTGTGCTCTACTCTTCTCAGCAACTGCCCTGCACTTGTCTTGCTTGCCCCAAAGGCTCCCTTACAGAGAGATTCCCAGGTTCATCAAAGGTGTGTCATGGAAATCCCATGTAGGAAAAAAACAACAAACCAGCAAATCAAGGTCTAGCACTCCAGGCACTCTCCTGGATCACTCACTGTCCAGGAACATCAGCACAGTCACAGCTCTCAGTTCACGGTGTTACAGAAGACTGGTTGACTAAAAGGTCTTCACACATTACCCACAGACAACTCCCCTCAAAGCACAGACAGTGCTTTCTCTGCCTTCTGCAGCTATTTTCTCTTCCAGCCAAGAGACTTCAAAGGACACAAGATGAGACCTGGGCAGGGTGTTTGAAGTGCTATAAATGTGGTTTAGTAACAAATCAGCCAAGGTGCTGTGTGGGTTGTGCACATGGGACACAGCCCAATGGGATCCCGACCACTTTTAAGAGAGGGGTCAGGAGACAGGCAGTCACAACATTATTTTTTAATCCTATTTCCAGCCGAGGTTTGACTCCAATAACTTAGAAGGCTGGATCAAGATAGAATAACCTTCATTCAAGGTCAGGTTGAACAGGGCCAAAGCAACCTCAGCTTGTTGAAGATGTCCCTGCTCACTGCAGGGGAAATTGATCTAGATGACCTTTAAAGGTCCCTTCCAACCAAGACTATTCTATGATCTAGGTATGAGACAAACATCAGAACTTGAACTGTAAATACGTGAACCTAGTTTGAAATGCCCACACACACTTATTGCTTAAAGCATTACCCCTGTAAAGGAAACCCTAGTGATAAGTAATGATTTTATTCCTATTCATTATTATATTTTGTAATTTTCCCTTATCTGTTCAAACCATGAGTTCAAAATACTGCAGTAATTGAGCTCAATGGGAAAACTGAAACTATTTTTTATTATATTAGATAAGTGGCTTGATAAAATATAACAGGAAATGGACAGCAGAAGCAATTTTTCAGTGCCATAGAGACCATCCTTCTGGTTAGCTAAGAGACTGGGGAAAGTAAATCCTGGAAATTTGTCTTATTTGACACACTACAATAATTTGATATTAAAAGCACTGACCATAAGCTCATTATTTTATGCAATTGTGACCCATTATTCTCGGACAATGAGTCTGCAGTGGTCTGCAATAAATACCAAGACTCAAAAGCAATCCTATTTAAGATTAATTTTATTTCAATTGTTAAGTAAAGGAATCTACTTTAGCCAAAATACTTTTCTTTTTTCAAAAGAACCTTAAATTCAATTAAGAGCTCCTGTAAATCCTCATAAAGCCTTGCCCATTTACAATGGGCCTCTAGTCATGGAAAATTTCAATCTGAAGTACAGTTATTTCAGCTTGCAATATAGTTCTTATAAAACTTGAGCAAGGTTTCTCCTGTGACATTGTATTTTCTATCACACCCATTTATTTAGAGGTACTTCACTAGATTTGTATATCTTCATCCTGAGCTATGTCACGTGTTGCCTGTTCATCTCCCACAAGCATGGTCTGGTTTATGTAACAACCTATCACTATATCTAGATGCCAAAACACTTTTTTCCTTAACTTGTCAATACATACCCATCTCTCTTACACAACTGACATGACAAGACCAAGAACTGTTTTAGTCATGCAATTTGACTGACATTTCCCATAGAATGGCAAAAAAAAAAGGGCTCTAGATATTGTTCACATCTAATCGTTCTTCCTACAAAGGCGCAGCATTGCATTGCTGCTCGACCTCTATCTTGTCAAACAGTGAATCAGAAACCAGTGACGTTACACTAAAAAAAGTAAAAGGCTCCCAATGTACATTCAGTATCAGGTAAAGACTCTAAAGCCATATGACATTTAAATTCTTAGAGACAGCACTCTCCTCTCACCAAAAGGGATGGGCCCCAAGCTATACATGTAACACTGCAATACACCCGTAGTGCATTTCATCAGTGTCATTGCCATGCCTGCAGTGTGGCCTGAGTAATTACTCAAGGTCATCTGGGTAACTGCAGCACAGTAAGGGTCAGGACAAGTTGAATTCATGGAGCACACCCAGTTCCACAGCATGTCCATGGGAGGTTAAGTCCAGAAAACTCAAGCCCGATTACAGCCTTACTGCAAAAGCAGCATTTTCTACCAATATTTAGTTCCAAACTGTTCATGTCTCATGGGTTAACTCTGAAAGGGAACAGATGATTTGGGTCTTCTATGCAAAATGACATGGAGAGATTACTTTGAATATTGATTGCCAGTCTGTTCCAGATGATTAAACCAACTGACATAAGAATAGGGTAATATTGAAAAAACACTATTTGGTGTTCCGTTTGAAGGCTGTGAAGCACAATAAAAATCAAAGACATATTGGTATCAAGTAGCTACATCAATTATCTTCAACTGTCACACTAGAGGATGCTTTTCAGAGGAAAAAGCCAAATGTACACCGTGAATTCAGAACAGCCCGTTTTTCAATAGGTCAAGGGAACTCTGAAATCTTGAAGCAGCTGACCACTTCCTTGTGAAACACTACAGTTAAAATCAACTGCAGATAAACTGCTTCCTTTCACATGCTTTCCATTTTATACATGTGAGCATATCAGGCATGGGAATAATTTCAAATTGGTAACTAGCATCGAATTAGTGGGGACTGCATCCCAGCTGCTACTCTTAGTATCAGAAAGTCTTAGCATGTATTCTGAGGTGTCAGTACTACACTAAGTTATTTGAAGCAAGCAGAATTACCTTCTCTTATCTGTCAATATTCTTCTGCACTGTCTCTACTTGTTTTCAGCAGAAAGCCTTGAAGCATGGGATTGAAATATTCAAGTAGTTTTAAAATCACTTTTTACAGCTATTTCTTTAGGGTCAATTGTCACTATCAAAGTTCGATGACTATGAAGAAATGCGCTTAAGAGACCGGTTGAATCTGTGTTCTGCTCTGAACCTAGCACTGATCCCATTCATCTGGCAGAGAGTGCCAAAGTCAGACTGGACTTAGAGTGAACCATTTAAGCTGTTCAAGCACCTGTAGGGAAAAACCCCAATGCCTTGAATGGGAAAGAGAACTGTTTCTTGAGGGATAATCTGTGCACTTCAGAAAACATTTAGGGCAGTTTGAAACCTTTCAAGTGGTGTGACAAAAACTAATTTTCTAAAGCAGATTTTTTCTGCTGGTTCAGGTGAGTGACAAAATCAGTTTTGCATTTTAGGGGATGACCCAAACCTTGGAAGGGATGCAGCTCTTACTTTTCAGTGTTTTGCTCTAGAAAACACTTACATTTCCGAGATCAATAATGAAACAATCTCCTTTGTTGAAGCTGGTCCAAGCCAGGGCGACTTCTGTGGCTCTTACAACTCTCCGGCCCTTGATATGCAGCAGCCTCTGGGCACTCAGATCATTAGTAACAACATGATTAAATCCAGAGGCAACACCACCAGCCTGAATAAAACAAAACAAAGCAGCCAGCTTTATTTCAGCTCGATTTCTGCAAAGTTACTTTTTTATGCTACAGATGAGGAGCTAGCAGTGGAAAAAATGGTTTATGCAGTGAGAAGCAAGCCAAACTAATGTACCATTTAAGAGTGCTGACCACAGACCAGACAGACACCACTGCTGCTGAACTCTCAGGTGTGAACCTTTAGCCAAGGAAGCAGATATCACCCTCCTTCAAAGGGTTTTCAGACAAACAGCAAAAGTGAAAGCACAGAATTTACAGCACTCCCCAGCCTCCTTCAGAGGATAAGATAATACTGAACCCCTTTGTTAGGACAAAAGTCAAGGACTGAGGAAAAGCAGAGATATATGCAGCTCCTTTTGAAGTTTTCCAAACTCAAATCTCAGAGGTCCAGGTGGTTTTAGTCCCTGGTTACACGTAGATGGATGGATAATTCCACAGCAGCTCTGTAATTTAATGAAAGGAATATTTGCAACTTAGGAATCAACCTGGCAAGGAGTACCACACTAGAGGTAGTGAGAGCAAACTGTTGATTTACAATCTGCGAGTGTAAATATAAGCATAAACTGGCTTGGATGTCTGCCTCTGTGACGCAGCATTCTCCACTCCTCTGAGAGACCCAGACCATGGACTGGAACAGAAACTGGCTCTTGAAATCACAAAGAAAAAAATTAAAATGTAAAAGTTTGGGCATGTCACTGCCAACCTCACTTACACAGAGTTAAAAGCTTGGTTGTGTAGAAAGTGAGAAGTTAGAAACCTTCACAAAGGGGGAAAAAAAGGCTAAATGAGCCATGGCTCCCAGAGCTTCTACAATGGACATGTTCTCAGGGGATACATTACTTTATTCTTAAAAAAAACCCCACAGATGTTGCAAAAAAAGAGTTACCTTTCAGTTATTCAGCTTCTGGAAGTGACACAAGGACACTGACACTATACCTTTCCAAAAGCTAAATTTTTTCCAAAAAATTTTGGAGACTGTTCTATCTACTTCAGAAAAAAAGTGCAGTAGGACTGCAAGAGCATTATTTATAGATTCAAGTGAAGTTCTGGTTTTTTCCACTCTATTCATGTTTCTAACCACTTGAGCACACCGGGCATTTGAACAAAATTATTTGGTCTGCAAGACAAATTATTTCTGTGACATTTAACACCTCCCAGACACAGAGAGCCCTTACTGTGAGCTCGCTTAGACACAAGTATGAAATTTCAGGACAGCTTTGTTTTGGGGGAAAAAAAAAAATGGGAAAGGTTTTCACATATCAGAAGAGGCACTGACAAACAAGCTGCTGCTTTCTGTACAAATGCTGGGACTCCTACAGTTTAAGATGGGTAGTTCAGATCTAAAACCACAAAGTATTAAGAAACTATTTTTAAAATCTCCATTTACAAAGAAAAACACTTGATTTTTATGTGGGGAACAATGTTACATACAATTTCAGAATGTATTTTGACAGACTCTTTACCTTATATTTAATTCCTCCTTTGAAGTAACCCACAAACTCAGTAGACTCATATCCTTGAATTTCTCTACTCTGCACAGGCTTTCCTCCTAAATAGTCATCCATTTGAACAGCAAAGATAGCTGCAGCTGTGCTTTCATCCTGGGTGCATTCTTTCCCTGAAATAAGAGGAAATATTATGTCAATAAAGCATTAATATAACTTTGAATTCTGTTGGAGAAATTATTTCTGCAACAATTGGGCACTGCCTTCAGCAGATTGTATAACCCATGTTTATGTGGCAACAAAGCACTGAATCATAACCTTGTTCACCACCAAATAACATGATCTTCCAGACCATTTCTTGACTACTTGTAGAACTGCATTCATAAGGAAAAAAGAGTGAAAAACAGTGAAGTTCATCTTCTCCTAGAATCTGCAAACAAAATAATTTAATTGAGTTTAACGTGGCAAGGCATAATGAATTTTGGACTTTGAGCTGAAGTTCAAAGAAAGGTCATGTGAAAGGACCGTCTGGGTGGCAGACCATATATGTATGCTAAGAACAACTCACCAAGCCATAAAGCCAAAATAATTCAAAAGCAGTCCTCTTGACACTATAATGCACGCAAGATATTTTGCCCAAATGAGTACAAATGAGAGAAAGAAAAGCAGCTTTGGGGCTCAGATATTTGCTTGATGAGGTCACACTTTGTTTTGTACCTTACAGAGATTAGCCTCTTCCCAGGACTGTGGCAAAATAGCCTCTTGACCTAGTGTGCTGATGCCTGTATGTGCTGATAACAAGCTGTATATTAAACCAAAGCTTTTAACGTGTGCCCATACATTTCTGATGAACGTTTTCAGCGCTTTCAGTTGTTTCAAGAAAACCACAAATAGAAACAAGTCTAAAAAACCAGGCTTCTCAGTAACTATAGAAGAATAAGGAAAGGTGAGGTCTTCCATTTGGTTCCCAAGCACTCCATGATAGAAGAACTTGCTATGTTCCAATATGCTTTCTCAGACCTGGGTACCAGCTTAAAGTTGGCAGTAAAGTTTTGGAGGTTTTAGGGGTCTTTTGTTTCTTTTTCTAAATAGGAATATTCATATCCATTAAAACTAGATCCTTCTAAATTATTACTTGCAATTACATAACAGTGTTCAAGGTTAAAGAAAAATGGTTTTTGAAGAGAGTCAGTGATAAGAACGACTGTCAGACTTGGCCTCATAGCTATTACACATTAAAATTCTCGATGAAGCTCCATTAAAAAAAAATTAAAAATTAAGTGATCATAAGTCCACGCATAAGTTATTCAAGCTCATATGAAAACCAGATTTACCTTACACACTAAGGCACAAACACCTATAAATAACCCAGAGCATAAAGGAAAAAGAACAAGTTTTTACCAGACTAGATCCTGGTTCCCATGGACAGATCTTATGACTTCATCTCTTGGGACAAGGGTTAAAAGATACTTTAAAAACACCATGCATGATTTTATTAAAGATACTGAGTGAGGTATAGCCAATCTCACTCCTTCAAGTAGTCTCATACTGGCACAGTGCATGCTGTTTCCACTGGTGATAGTTTCAAGTCCAGACAGCTCCCTTAGGATTAGTAGTTCAGCTACTAAGGCATCCTTCAAGTGCCAATAGAGATAACTGAGCCAGGATGTCTGAGCAATGTTAAAAATCCACACTGATTGCTTGGCCATGCCAACAGTGTTGATACACCCAGGTTAGCTTGCTCAGAAATTACCCAACCTCGACAGCATCATGTCAGTGTATGTGAGACACTTGATACTTCCCATAAGAAGCTTCAGCATGGCAGAACAACTGTGGGGTCACCTTACCCATAGGATGCCTGTCACAGCTCAAGACTGTCAGCACACTGAGGTTGCAGACCATCCTCCTGTGGTCTAGACCTTCTTTTAATCCCTTGGGTGTGCCTAAGCAAGGAATTAGGAGGACCTTTGCACTATATAATAGGAAAATTTGATGTTGGGGGTCTTTTTTGCTGGTCAGAATCCGTTCATCCAGCCACTGTATGTGGCTGCCACAATAACATACCCCAGATGATGAGTACGACTGTGCCACCAAATGGCAAGGCCCTTGTAAGTACCTAAGACCAAAGTCTGCAGTGTTTCCCCATCACAAGAATTCTTTGTTTACATCCCAAAGTCTGAGTGATAGTGACTGCTGCAGCTGTCCAGGGACACTTATGGGAAGTCTTCAGAAAGACCCTATTGTGATCTTCCTGTTCCACAGGTTATACAGTCTTTGCTTACAAGGGAAATGTTTGGTGTACATAACAGCAGCATGAATCAGTTAAAAATACCAAAACGATTCTACAGTTTTTGCCCTGGGTGTGACTGGCCCTCTCAATACACCTTGTTTGAAGTCCTGGTCTCCTGTTGCTATTAAGTGTGCAGCAGTGTTTGAGATTTTTCCACCCCCGCTGCTGAAGTACCTTGCAGGCAGGAAGGGATTTGCCAGCAGTGAGCCTCCCTGCTGCCACCCTGCCAGCTGCACAACAACAGTGGATGCCCAGATCACCTGAAGCCATTTAGAGTATCTAGATAGCACCACATCAGCACAAAATGTGCATCAACGTGTACAACTAAAGGTCTTCAGCTGCCAGCAATGAGGTTTTAATTGCTGCAAAGGTCAGCCACTGTTCTACTTTCCCTTCCCAAGAGCTGCAAACAGTCCTTGTATCACTCCCTGTGATGTGTCTACTAGACCTTCACTAAGACAGGAGTAGTTCCAGTTTCATTAACAAAGGTCTACACAGCCAAACCCTGCTACTGATTAGCAGCACTGCTGACAGAAAAGCCTCTGCCAGAAATTCAAGCGCACTACTATCTATGATTATACTCTTACCAGAAACAGACACTATCCTGCTTGCCAGCTGGAAAACTCCTAAGACATGCAAAACTCAATGCTCAAACATTTATGCAGAAACAATCCCAGCTTTATCTGCAAATATTTTTCAATGCATGTAAAAGTACAATGAGAACTGCAGCAACTCAAGAACATTAATGTTAATACACCTATCTTTATGTGCACTCGTTGAGATGATTGCCTACAAACACAAACTTGTTGATGAAACAAGAAAAAAGTAATAGGTTTCAGGCAGCTAAACAGCAATCATCGGGGCAGGATGACTCTGTGGCCAGATGGGGAAATCACATGAAACCACCAGGAGATGAGGAAGTCACATAAAACACAACCTTATGTCAGGCTTCAACTTTGATGTAAAGTATGCTAGTAAAGGTGGAAGGCAAACGACATCAGCCCAGTTCCGATCTCAGTAGGCTGTCAGACTGATAAAAAAGAGGTTTCAAAGAAAACCTGGATCTCTGTACCATCAGAAAGCAAAATTAATCTAGCTGGAAAAGGCAACACCCAGACACTAACCAGGGCAACAACACCACAGGGAGATGGCCAAGAGGAAATTTTCATCCAGATGGAAACAAAGGCAAGAAAACTCTTCATGTAAGTGAAGGAAGGATTTCACTCCAGAATCTCTGTCGGATGCAGCCAAGATTTGACTTTAACACTTCAGCACTTTTCCAAACTAACACCACGAAGTGAGCAAGCTTTCTGCCATACCCCACTGTCCCACCACTTAGTCCCTCAGCATCCGAAGGGATGACGCTTGGCATCACCCTGATCCTTGGTGGCAGCCCTACTTCTGCCCCCACTTCGAGTACCTCCGCTTGGGAAGCCTCGCACCCGCAGCCCTCCTGAGAAGGACGGGGAGAACCCTGCCCCCGACGCCCTGGAGCCAGGAAGCCCTTCAGCAGCACGGCGGGCTCTCCCCCGTTCCGCCCGCGGCTCCCCCACGCTCCTACCGAGCCAGTAGTGCAGGCGGTAGGCGACATTGGCCCCGCGGCGCTCCGTGCGCAGCACCAGGTACGCGTCCCCCACGAAGAAGTCGCCGTGGCGGCTCGGGGGCACCGGCACCAGCTCCAGCCGCTCGACGCGCCACACCTGCAGCCCGCTCTGCTGCCCGGCCTCGGCGAACGCCGGCGGGGGCCGCTCGGGAGCCATGGCTGGAAGCGGAGGATCCGCGGGTGCGCCGCACCGCCTTTTTATAGCGCCGGGCGCGGGGCGGGCGGGGCGGAGCGAGGCCGGCCCGGGGCGGGTGCGGAGCGCGCTGCGGAGGGATGCGCCTGTCCCACCCCTGCCAGCGGCGCCCGCGGCAGCCTGAGCTGTCTTTTAGTCGCTCGTTTTTAATACGCCTGTAAAACAAACTCACCCGGAATCCCTTCTGCTTCTGTGCCCAGCGCCTTCGCAGGGGTGTTATAAAAAAAGCAGCCACCCTCACTGCAAACAGAGAACGTTTCTCTGTTCTAAAATAATAGCAGAAAACCCCATAAAAGACAGGAAAGAAAAGTACAAGTGGGCTAATCCGGTGCCTGCGGATGTTGTAGCATCTTGCAAACTTGTAGCACTGTGTGGTTTGCTTCTATAATTATCACATCTGCCTTGTTTGTGTGAACTGCTCATACCAGAATACAAAGACTTTCTACAGCTTGCACTTGCGGCAGAGCGCTTTTCCATCCCCGGCTGGAATGGCAGAGCACGGCTCTCATTCACCCAGCAATCTCATTTCTTTTGTCCAGCACTGATAGGAATCTTTCGGCGGGGGGGGGGGGGGGGGAGAGAATCTTTCATCTGGGGCGCCAGATGAAGCCCAGAATTTATATAAATTTCCCTTGTTCAGAAAATTTAAAGAGTTCTGCTAGTGTTTTTCTAAAACCATGCAGCAGCCCAAAAGGTTTAAATCCACTTCCTACTTGTCTGTTTCCTTTATAAATGTCTGGTACATCAACGTGGCAATTGCAATTTTCATTGCAATATGCAAATTATAGCAAATCACTGTTTTCCATCTAATATTGACAGGCAAATCAGTCTGAGTACAATACAAGCAGATGCAGTGCAAGCTGTCAGTACATCAAAAGGTATGTCTCAGAAAAGTTTTTGCTTAGCTTCATCATCTTATCCACCTGGATGAGTTTTGAAGCTCATAATTTCCCCATTGGGTTGCTTTATCAAATTAATACAAGGAGAGTGCAAGTATCCACCTGCAGGCAGATCAGGGCTCCCTCAGCAAGTGGGAGAGGCACTGCTAAATGCAGCAAAGCAGCTGGACAGCATCTTTGCTGGGAAAAAAACAAATAAAAAGTTTTTAAAAAGCACACCACAGCTAAGAAATTTGTGTAACTATCTTCCCATCTTCTCCTTATACTGTCTTGAGGAAAAAAATGACCTTACACTGTGTTTACCTACTATCATCTCCCATTTTGGTGGGCACCCTGTCATCAGTTTGCCAGACAGAGGTGCACAGGCACCCTCAGCTTTATCCTCACTTTTTAAAAAAGCAAAGTGCATGTGCTCTCTTTTGTCTAAGGTCCAGCTGAACATGGTGCAGCTCACCTTCACAAGTTCATGGCCAAGCATTTTATCCCTCATTCTGCCAGGGCTGCAGTAAGCCTGCTTGATAAACAGTATAATTCTCAAATAAAATACCTTTCTCAAGACGTTCATCATGTGAAGAAGAAAAAAAAATTAAGGAAGAGTAGCCAAAAAATTCCAGCAGTTCCAGTTCTAATGCGGTATCAGAAATATTTTGAAATATTCAAAAGTGATTTCTCAAATTTTCCCTCCCATCTAGGTCAGTTGTTCTTCTGTTCACTTTTACTCACTTAATTACACTAAGCAGTTTTTCTAATTGCATGCCTTTTTGCATTGTTGTGCATTAGTTTGCTTCAGTCAGTGAAGGTAGAACTTACCACATACTCTATAATTGTATGGGTATACTGTTTCTTCAAGATGAACTTGCTCTGCAATTGTGCTGTTTTGCCCATACAGCAGCTCAATACGTACATTGGGCTCATACAGCCCAGCGTTATGCAGCCTCACGTCTCCTATGTTTTCTACTTGTCGTGCCAAAATAAAATTGTTCATGCACAGATTGCACAGGATAGGTTGGTTAAATTTATATCTCCTTATTACAGCTTTGCATTTTAAATCTACAAACTAAATACTGCTCTATACAGAATCCCTCTTGCTGGCATGAGATGCATGCTAACGCTGTTTGTTTAGCATTGACCATTCCCAGTATCACACACCAGTGGACAAAGGTTAAAGACACAAGAAGAGTTTAATTGTTTTGTCTCAGTGTCTGTGGCACTACTCAGACACAAAAGATGTTAGTACTGACAGCAGAGTTTTCTCATGCCTGAGTTTGTCTTACTAGGATTATGTAATCACTTACTGGCTGCTGGCAAAGAAAACCTTGGATTGAAGTTCCTATCCTATGTGCCAGGATACTTGTTTGTACTCTTCAATGTTAATTTTTGACTCTTTGCAAATCTTGCTTTTGCAATCTCACTTCTAATGAAAGTTGTACTGTCCTCTGTCTTGATCCATCCTTTTTTTGTAGCAAAAGTAAGAACTAACATTGTTAACATGACAGATTTTCATAAATTTTTAAATAATCAAGAACCTTCTAACATGGTTAATCAAAAGTGAAATTTTGGAGAAATTTTGGAGTATCTTAGAAGTTGCACATTCAGAAAGAATATTTATAATTACTTTTTATGTAATTGTGCATGTCTTTTGATGTAGTAATTGAAGTGGAGAGGACTAAAAATAACATTGTTTTGGTGACTCAGAAGTCCTTGGTCAAATAGTAATTACTATGCTCATTAGCAATTGCACTGTAATGGAATTTTAGACTACCGTAAGATTTCAAAGAATTTTTTTCTAATTTACTAACGATTATATCTTGCTGATAAACTATGGCTATCTCAAAAGGATGGCAAAGGCCTAGCACTCTTTTAGCTTTGTAGTAGTGAGGAGAAATAATTTTGCTTCACACCCTTTCCTCAGGGGGTAGGCCAGATATAGCAGCTGGCTGCTGTCACAGCCCAGGAACACAGTTATGGGGTAAAGATGCAGCTTTCTGCCTGCCCAACCTCACTGTTTGAGGTATGGCCGTCTTTAAATGCCTGTCTTTTTTCCAAGTACCAATATATCGGTCACACGGGAGTATTAGAAGATGTTTGTGCTCCTCCTCTAGTCCTTGAAAAAGCAGATTCAAATGTATTGAATTTAAAACTTTGGTATGACTCTGAGAATTCAAGGATTTATGAAAAATTTTGCCATTTAATTTTGCTAACTTACTTCCTAAATATGCTGTTATATTGAATAAGGGATCTTTTCCCCTCAAAGTGTTGTTGTCATATACTGCATATATGCAGGGCAGGTGTGTATACACCAGAATACCAGACTGCAATGTCCTGAGTTCTGATTTTTGCCCCAGTCAGAGGAAAGGTTCACAAAAATACAAAATAGTGTTTCCAGGTGACATACACAAGGAACCCAAAAGGGCTCCCAGAAGTTAAGCCCCAGCATCTTTCCCAGCAGGAATAACTTTCAGTTCATAAAAAGTCTAAGGCTTAAGTCCGTCTACAAAGCCTGAGTTACACTTCCAGGAGCTAAAAATGGAAGGAATGAAAAGGACTATTGGGAGAGAATATTTTCAAATGTCACGTGTTTCCTTCTACGAAGCTTATTTCTTCTTCACCACAATTGTCAAATGCCCTCCTGAACTCTATAACCCTACCTAAACAAGGGGATTATAGATGTTTAGTTTTGCCTCTAGTTTCACATGACAAAGTTTGCTGTAGGCAGAATACGTGTGTCAAAAGCACACTCTTGTCCAAACAGTCACAGAAGTCAACTTCTGTTCTCATCTGTTCTGTTGCTGAATTACAAATCTATAGTTATTTCAGATTTACCCTAAATACAGGAAGTCAGTTCAAAGATCTGAGGTAAATTCTTATTCCAGTATTCATCTAAAAAACAATGATTACTGATAATATAAGAGCTGAAGGAGAATTTGACCATACACCTTTAAAAGCCGAGTTATCAAAACAAGCTGTAGAGTTATGTTACAACTTGCTAATTCTCTTCATTCTCTCATTTTCCTTCCATCCTCTGTGGTAATTCAGCTTCAACCGGAGAGAATATGCTGAAGAAAGTCTGACACCGAGGTATCCTCCTTATTGGCAAGGTTTGCGTTATGAGGCTGCCAGATGAGAGGTATGAAAAACCTGGCAGAAAAGTATGAAGTCCTCCTTTACCTTCAAGACAGGTGTTGTGGTGGCTGAACCAACCACAGTAATGCCCAGGGGGCCACATAGCCCAGGTAAAGAGGACTGGTGGGCCAACTCCAAAGGTTAAATATCCCCCATGAGAATGGTTTCTCCCGTTGAATTCCTGGGACCTGGTGTAGGTGCAGGCGGTGGGATTGACAGGGGACAGACACCCCTTATATCTCCTAAGGAAAGGTAGCCAGACCTGTCCCGTCCTTCCCTTCTCCCTATAGGTCATTGCTGTATTATCCCCGCCCCCTTTTCTGTACTGCTTTTAAGTGTATCCCGAACAGAAGTTTGCTCTCTCTTTTGTTTGGACCTCTTCGAGAGAGTTTCTACAATAACCCCTTGGAATACCGACTGGGGGCTGCCTCGCTCATTTGTCTTTGGCTACACTTGGTTTATCCATAAGCCCTAGGCATGCGTGGCTCCGTGCCTTCCACCGCACGGGCGAGGGAGCTGCTAGCGAGGCACACAAAGGTGCCACAGAGTGTCCTCCTCTCGTGTTGGGCACTTTCTGGACAAGCAGCGGTCTTCCTGGCCCAGCCAGCGCACCGGCGTATTGATATAGACAGGAATGTGATTTTAATCCTTCAAATCCAGAGCAAATAAAGAGCCTTAGTGTGTAGCTCTGAGGCAGGTGTCTAAGGCACGGAGAGGGTAGGATCACAGCTACACCATGTGCACCACTGGGCAAAGGGCTGGCTCCTACCCGCGCCCTGCTCCGCTTAGCGAGCGCTCTCGCTCTCTGGGGCAGTCCCTGTGCTGCCTGGACAGGCCATGAGGGGTTCTTCAGTGGCACCCATCACTCTCATCTCTGCAGGTGAGGACACCACGTGCCCAGCAGCTGAGAAGCTCTGACTCTCCAGATTATTTCTTCAGTAATGGGACTAAGTCGGGCACAGAGGGAAAGCGATCGGAATGTTGGCTTCAGTCGGAGAATCTAGGCAAACATCTTTGACACTGGGATAGTGAGAAGTGTAGTGTTAATTATTAAGTATGTTATATCTCCCTGATTTTTTCTTATGTTCTTCCCTTGAAATATTCAAGGAGCAGCATAAATGTTTAATCAAGAAATTCTGATTTTATGTTCATCTCAACGCTCAGTATTATAGTATTAGATATTATATATTATATTTCAGGGAGTCAGAGAGAGGGAATTGAAGCACTCCTTCAAAAATCACCTATCTTCCAAAAGACAGAAGGTCTCCATTTTGTTCCTATGACATGACATTTCATGTGATGATCATGGGAGTAGATAAGATTTACAAAAATATATTCTCAGGCTCATAATTTTACCCACCTTGGCTATCTAGATAGAGAAATGTTGCCATGGTTCCCATCAATGATTAATTATCCTGTCTACATTATGTGCTCATTTGGTCTACCAAAGGAATAAATCATGCTGTTCTCAATGTGGCCCAGTAAGTTTCACCAAGACCATCCCACTGATCCTTATGTTTGCTTTCTTATCTTTAGATATAGTGGTCTCAAGTTTCATGGGGAAAATATCCAGCCCTTTTCAAAAAGTTCAGATTTTAAGGAATCAGTGTATGTTTATCGAAACTAGAAAAATGGAAAGGTCAGTCTTCATGAAGAATTATTCAGAAGTACTGACCAGAAGGTATTACTCAGAAAGTTTAATTAAAACAAGACTATATCAGGTGCTACAAAACCTCTTTCACATACTTTTATCAATTTCCACAGTATTGCTGGAACTCAGGTGCACACTGCTTTGTGAAACAAATATTGTAAGGGATGGATGGGAATTAAACCCTGATTTCTGTATTTATGTATTTAGTTATTTAGAGAAGTTCAAATACATAACTTAAAAAGCACTACTAGAAGGTAGTTACAGAATTTGTCTGCATAGACTGATATTTTGTAAGTGTCAAAGAGTATGATTATCCATTTTGAATTTGAAAATACTGTAAATTTCGTCTGACTATAATTTCCTAATGATATTTTGTGTGCTAAGAAGCGATAATTGAAGTTTCTTATTTCTATAGTGTAGATACAGGTTTTGATGATGTCTTAAGTTATTTTTGAATACTTGGAAACGAGAGACAAGGAAACAGCCAGACTTCCATTTACGATCAGTGCAGTAATTACAGTTAAAAGCATCTAACTAAACCTGAGGAAGAGAGAAGAGGAAGAGAGTTTTACTCAGAAACAAGAATTCAAGAACAATTTGAAGAAAGCACAGTCATCTTCTGTACCCATTTATTAAATATGCAACATCCATTAAGCTCAAACTCTCCAACAAGAGGTCCTTAAATCTGTTGAAGGAGTGCCTGAAATATTAGATATGGCAGTATGGAGAGTGCAGAGAACCCAGGGAAAACAATCTTCTCCATCTGTATAAACAAGTAGCTCTTCTAGACATCTACTCACCAAGAGGGAAGGGGTAAAAATCAAATCTATAGAAAAGTGGTAATAACCAAAACTGCTGGTAGTTATCTAAACTGAGGGAAGATTTCAGTTTATTTCATTGCATTCTTAAATAGTAGATCTTTCCCTCATTATTTCCTTGATACTAACTTGTCTGAGAAGGTTACTGAAATTAATGTAGAAAAGAACAATCGTGCAATGTAAAATCAAGATCCTCAGGAAAGGACTTTTTTTTACAAGTTTCTAATTGCCGGTGTGTTTTGAAATAAAGTTATTCGAGATAGCTTTTTCTCTTGTACAAAAACAGTATGTCAATGCCTTTATGCATTTAAAGGCACTGGGTGTGAAAAGCAGAGTACTCACAGCATGTGCATCTTCTACCCCCGTTTAGCAAGTAGTGCCTCTGAATTCTCGCAGAAAGAACAAGTTTATTCATTGTAGCTGATTTCAGTGGTAGATATCCATGGAATAGGCCAGATTCTCTATCCCAGGCAAAACAGTTGTAAGATTATTTAACCATGACTAAAGAAGGATCTAAGCTTCTTTAAGCTTTTTAAAATTTTCAGAATAACACAGTTGACTGCAATAGTATGGCTGTTTTTTAAATACCAAGTAGCTCCTCATTTTCATCAAATCTCACACATAAACTTATTCTGGATTTGGAAACCATGTATTGAAACTATTTTTTTAAAAAACATTAATTGACATTCACATAAAATTTGAAATAACTTCTAAAAGTTTGCATCAGTTTTTAATTCACTGACCATGAACACTTACCTAAGTCACTCAAATATTTGAATCAGAAAAGAAAGGGAGGAAGAGAGGAAGACTTTCTTTTTTCTAACTTTGTGAAAGAAGTCTGCTTGAAGGTTTCTTGAATTTAGTACATCAGCTTGAGAAAATAAACATTTTCTGGACTGTTCAAAATACCCAGTTCTTACAAGCTCATATAGGAAAGTGTTTATGCCTCACATTTATTTTTTTAAGCACAAGTGTATTGTTATACTTTCATTAATGAAAGTGGTTTTAAACTCTCCAAGAATAACACATTTGAGAATTATGAACTTTGTTGCTGTGTGTCAGCATTTATGTACTAGCCAAGCTGCCAACACAACACTAAGATCACTGACAAAAGTCCTGTCACAGCATTTTAAAGTTAATAGTCTCAGCAGTGCTTCAGTTTCAACAGGGCAGCAAAGCTTTCTCAATCAGCCTTCCCCAATTAAATGAGTATTTTCTAAGATCACTGACATTTATTGGGCATGAGCCCACTGAATTTAACAGATCTGAAAGCAAATTTCTCTGAAGAACAAAGGCATCCGTACATCTGTTTCTACACGGGGCACCAGATTTATAAAATTAACTTCTTCCTTTTTGCAGAGGTACTGAAAGTATAATGATTTGCTAAAAAGCTGCTGACATTTGCAATCCTGCTGAAGGCAGCTTCTAAAATAATTATCTCTTGATAGCCCATGTTCAAGATGGGATCTTGATATTGCTCAAGTGGTCTACAGAAAGATCTATTTAAAATCAAAGCTTGGGACTGATTCCTGTTTCAAGAGTCTGAGACATACTTACTGGAAAAGGACCCAACCTCTTTGTTTTCTGATTAGCACTATAGCAGGAAAGCATGGAGGTGCCTTGACGTTAAATGTTGAACCTGCCAACACTTTTATTCTGAAGTTGATTTCATAAGTCTAAGTGACAAGGAAAGGCATGAACGAATATATTGCTAGGCTTTTTTGCCACTCATCAGAAACAAGAGAGTAATTCTGAAGAACACACATTTCCTATCAACTGAAGTCTGATTAGTAAATCATACACATCCCTCAGTCCTAGATGTCAATGCAAAAGTTAATCTTAGAGCAATCAATACTCTTTCTTTGTGCCTTGTTTTAAGGAGCCTGTTATCCTGGAGAAGGCATGTCCTCCGGGACACAGCGCATTATCTTTGCAGACCCTCTTCTCCTGATTCCTCTTCCTCTTTGATTGTCCACTGACAAAGGGCAGATACAAATAAAATAAAACATAGGATAAAATACATAACTGATTTGAAACAGCGAAATGTGCGGTTTATTTACACACTCTCAATCCTAGCTAGCATTAGGCATAACTCCCAGAATAAATTAATTTTCTCTCTAGAAAAGGACTTAAAACCTAATGTCTTCGATACCTGTCATCTCCTTATTTCCTTTATGTCAATAATATGTGAGAGACTGGAATGTTAATGGTAATGACTGAAAACAATCGGCCGTTTGCAAAAGCAGCAGCAGAGTGCTCTGTTGACTTTGGGCGTAGTAGCCACCTGCGTGCAGAGGGGCTGCACGTCCAGCACAGAGGCTGCAAACTGGGTTTTGAGCCAGTTAAAGGAAGAGGCCAATAACAAGCAGATCCTGCAAGATGACATAGTGCTTTTTATCATGCCACTGTGCTCTTTTAGGTAATTGGCTCAGAGTGAAAACTCCCCTCTGGGGAAGTACCGAGACATTCACACACAGGCCATCATCATTCACTCAACTACACTGATGAGAGGCAGCTGTAATATCTTAGAAGGGGTCATAAACCATCAAAGACCCCCAGAGTGCCCCATCATCCAGTGTAAAACTCCTCACCCCAAAAGGAGGTACCTGGGCATTCCCACTAAACCCAAGAGTACGTTAACCCATTCAACTCTGTGTTTTGTGGGCTTCCCTCATCCCCAATGGATCAAGACTGCCACCATCACTCATCAAAATTGCAATTAAGTCTTGCTGCTGGACCCACAGGTGGTAACTATATACCTTTCTACTCGTATTCTTTCTTTCTTTTCCCTTATCCATTTTCTTGAGTGTTATTTTTATGCTATTATATTATTAGAGATAATAACCAAAATGTCTACATAGTGCTTTCCATTGCAACCAAATTGTTCTAAAATAAACCCTACATGTATATATATTTATAAACATTGGTCATTCAGTGTCATTTCAACTAATACACCCCAAGGGATCTATTATCACGTACCTGGCTCACCATCCCCTTCTGGGGCAGGTTGTAACAAAGACTGTATATACTTGTGCTCACAAACAAAACTACAGCATTCACTGCTTCCAGAATAAAACTGTTGAACAGATACCAAGCAGCCTTTAGCTTTTCTTCCAGACTGGTAATTTAGGTCTTTTCCCTGGGTCTTCACCTTATCCTGCTAAAGTAAACCCCATCCCACCCTCTCTGTGCAATGCTTTGAGGTCTCTGGCATTTTCCTGTCCCGTGTTTCCAGGTCTTCTTGACTAGACCTCCTAGAAGTCAAACATTAAATGTCATCTCTATCCCAATCATTCCCCCTTCCTATATAACTTCTGAGAGTACATTTCTCAAATTTCTATTTCTAAAAATAAAATCCTGAACAGTACCAGAAAAGAATGGGCGATGCCCAGTCTTATGAGATCTACAATGTTGTGAAACTGTGATATCCTGTGTGATGCTAGGAAAAAAGAAAGAAAAACAAACAAAGTAAACCAACAAAACCCCTTCAAACCCCATCACAATAAAGTCAATAAATAAATTTATAGATTTTATGCTCTTTTTGTTCAATGGCACAGCAACACAAAATTATGTGCATGGACAGTGTGTTTGAAATTGAAGCTATGGAAGGCACTTAAGGCTTTATCCTTTCTGGATTTGAGAGAAGTATTTTCCTTGCTCAATCCAAGGTAGTCAACATGATGCACTTACACAGCACCTGCATGTTAGGATTCATGTTTTGCACAGGCCATGCCAGCCAGGTTTTAAAGACGTAATCAGAGGGAGTAATCAGAGGGATGAGGGCATATTGTAACATTTGTTCCAGTACAGGCCATTATATCCCCTTTCTTTCCTTGCTTTTTCCACAAGGTCAGAAAATTTTCTCTGTTGGGAACAGAAAAATTCCTTTGCTATCCTTTGACTTTCTCTGTTTTTAGTTATTTTCGCTAGTAACATTTTGTTATTTACTTTCAAAAGTACATAACCATCAACAAGAACAATTACCCTCACAGGAAAAACACACAGGAACACAGCTTTTTATGGCTCTGTGTTTTGACATTCCACTGGCTGTCAGGCAATTGCTGTTTTCCTATCCATCTCTTAAGATGAACATTCAAGAAATACCATCACTGCTTGGCTACCATTTTCTTCAAATAAGCAAGTAAGAAGCAAGTGAAAATAACCTGTTTCTCTTTACAAAGCAAAAAGTGATAGGCAAAGAGTCAGTTGAGGAACATGTTATTACAGATAAGTTTATTTTCCAAAGCATAATTTTAGTACAATCTGCATGACAGACACTTCCTTGATTTACTTTTTCCAGCTAAGAAAAGGCCTCTGTGGAGGAAAAGTAGCACTTCAATGTTATAAAGCTTGATGTTTTAAACAGTTATAGAATAGAGCTTCTGTGTTTCACACACTGTCTGTTGGTTTGTAACTTGAGGAAATCCCACAGTACTAAAACTAAACTGGCTCTTTATGAAAAGAACCATGTACAGGCAGCCTGCAGCCACAGCTGCCTTTCCAGCTGTGCACACCCCACTGCCACTTCCAAAGCCCTCTCCTCACGACTCCACAGCTCCCTCTTCTTCCCAGTCTCATCCCTGCTTGTTGTCCTTCACCACGGTGAGGCACAAAATTCAGCCAGAACATTCCCAGCACTTCCTGAGCTGTTATAGTGATTGGTGTCAAAGGAAAAGAGGGTATTATTCTTATCTAAGTGGAAAGAGGAATCCCACAGTATTTTTCATTTGGCTTCACTCCTTTACTTAGCATTGCACAGGTCTCTATGTGTCTTTTGTTAGTGTATTTTTAAAGACAGTCCCTTATTTAAAACAAATTAATATTTTTCTTCCTTATATGAACTAAATAGTGCAGTGTTAGCTAACTGCAGTTGTGTCATTAAGGTAATAAAATTACCCCACTGCTATCAGCACAACATGATAAGGCATATGCAATGCTCAAAGCAATATTCAATGGAGCAGAGAAGTATCTACCAGAAAATTATTCTTTGCATTTTTTCCAGTGTATTAATTGTGGTCAATACAAGATTTTTTTTTTATTGCAAACCAACCTGCTATCTTTACCATCTTTTGTAAATCCGATCTCAGACAGATTTTAATAAATAATTATTTAAATGTTAGATTTTTTAGTCTATTGCTTTGATTACTTTGTGTCTTTTTATGATTTTGTTACACAGGAAAGGCATAAAATTTGGTATTTCAAATGCTTAGTGTGACAAAGATATTAACACATTCAACATGACCAGTATAATCCTAGAACCATTTAAAGCACTTAAAATTTGATAAGCACCTGAATACTCTGGGGGTGTGTGCTAACATTTTCAAATGTATGGGTTTGTGATGGAGGAATGATATAGAAAAGTGTCTTTTAGTTGAACTTGGGCATAAATTCATGGCAAAAAATGTAACCAAAGTTATAGAAGTATTGACACATCTTAGATTAGAATTAGGAGTCACAGGATCAGCTAGGTGGAAAAGAACTTTGAGATCATCAAATCCAACCTATGACCTAACACCACCATGGTCCAATAGATCATGGAATTAAGTGCCATATCCAGTCTTTTTGTTGCCCGGCATAATAATATATCTTTTCTTAAAGTCCTGTGTGTAATTCAAACACTGATTTTAATCTGCACAGTCATCATTCATGAGTTCCGGAAATCACAGTGGACACGGCTAAATCTAACCCAAAGTACAACACTTTTAGAGATAACATTGAATTTGAACTATATGGGGGATGGCAGAGGATGTCCTGAGCAGAGACCTTGAAACCTGTTTTATTATAAAGCTTGTTTTATAATAAACATACATAGAGTAAGTTCTATAGATATGCAAAATACTGGTGCTAATAACTTACAGAATCTACTGATTTGTCGTTATAGAGTCTGCATGTGTGGGCGGCAGATCTGAACATACTTTTGTGTAACATTTGGTCCTTCTGGTCATTTATGAAATCACAGTATTTACAGTTAACCTGTAAACCTGCTTCTTCCTTTTAGGATTTCAGAAAGTATCCACCTTCTCTCTGCATCTATATAAGATGTAGAGGTTTTCATAAAGCAATTTCTAAAGGAACAATCTCAAGTGCTGCCTAAAACAAAAGAGTTCACCTCCATTAAGCCTGTTTCAAAGTACACTGAAGTTAATGGAAAAATACCGACTGACTGGAGCAGATTTTAGATCAGTGACATTTTTGGTAATGGCTATTGTGCATTTCTCGTACACTGGGCTAAGAGATGGTCACACTGAAGTTGACTGTGTGCCCAAAGGCTGACATAGCTGTCAGCAGGATTTACAGCGCATTTTCACCCCCACAACGTGCAAAAGTAAAAAGGATGAAGAGATTTTGCATGTATGTCTAACTGCTGAGGCATGAGAACACCACTTTAGCCAGCCCTTGATACAAAAACCACACTCCGCTTCCTCTGAAATTTAAGAGCTTTGCAAAATGTGTCAGAAGAGATGGAGATCAGCCTGAATAGCAAACATGTCTGCAGGGCAGTCTCAGGCCTCTTTGGACTCTGAAAGGATTTGAGTGTGTAACAGGGGCACAAGTTGATGCTACTCTGAGTCCAACATGAAGAGTTGTCAGAGCACTCTGCTCAGGTGCCACACTTCTTCCACATGTGCCTATAAACCAGTGCAATGGGCAATGATGCAGAGACACAGCAGAATGCCAGTGACACTGCACTCCTGCTGGGCTCTGCTGGATGCTGCCATGCACCAAGCCAACACTGCAGGGTGAGCAGAACCGCTCTCTGGAGAGCCTCTCAATCTCCATGTTGTAAAGCAGCATCACCAGCATCTTCAGATCAAGGCACTGCACTGTACTGGTAAGCCTGGGAGGGTAATGGGGGCTTCTACCTGCACAGCTGGATAACAGCACTGCAGCTGCCTTTCACAACAGCTGCAGCTGAGTATCACACCTCTGTAGGAATTTGGAAGCAAGATATCTGTCCTGTCAGTAGCGGTAAGGCTCTTAAAGCTGCTTTCTTGCAAAGATGTGCCGTTGGAAGAGAAGAAAACATTATACTTCTTCACAGTGTTCTTCACAGGAGTAGTTGGGTTTTTCTTACATATATTGCATATGGTAAAGGTATTTAGCACAAACAAAGCACGTAAACAAAACAAGCCAGCATTTTCAAGAAACTCTCGGTTTATATTCTTAGGATGTTTCTTATTGTATATGTGGGAATAAAGAGGATTATCCATGCATAGATTTACTGCAGGCACCTTTGTTTCCTTAATAACCTTTGTACCCCAGGGTCTCCAGTAGCTTGCACTTTCCTCACTGCAGAGCAGCCCTTCCTTTTTTTCCTGACTGTTCTAAGTGAAAGAGTAAAGTTGCCTAAGGCAGGAAATGAGTGTCTGTAACATGTCCATGTGTCTCACTCTCCACTGCAGACTAGCACGAGGGGCTACCTCCATCTTGTGGGTCATAATGAAGACACCCACATTTTTAAGGACACCCACATTTTTAAAGATGAGGTGTCATGCACTGAGCTTAAAGACAAGTTCATTCCTCTTTTCCTCAGGAGCACTAGAAATGCCTTCACATGTGTTATAAGAGATCAAATTTACTTGCAAGAGTTTATCTGAAATTGACTCTTCCCTCATGCTTTTGGGGCAATTAACTTACCTGCTCTGTGCCCCCTTTTCTCTATCTGCCAAAAGACCAAGTCAATATCATTTCTTTGAAGGGCTTCCATGTGTGTTGCTTGGTTACACTGTCACTCCTATCACTAAGGGGAGGCCCAGCTTAAACTTTATCATAAACCATGATTAGTATAGATACAATGCTATTATCTTATGTCTACCAAGCTCTAACAAGAGCTCCAGATCCTAACAACCTCTGAATTTTGATTTGTCCCAAGCCTTTCATTTGCCATGCACAGAGAAAGCACATTTTATGGTGCCGGATTTGTCTGGCATTCAGGAAATGAGTAATTTACACGCAGACTGGGAACTTTAACCTTTCCAAACTGAAGTTTCAGGAACTGCAAATTTCAAACGATGTCTGGAGGTTCAATGCAATTGACAGGAAGCTCTCTTGAACAAAAAATATGTGCTTTTTTTATTGTCAACATCTTACACAATTTTTATTTTCAAGTGCTGCATCTGGGAAACCCTGGAGAAATGCCAGCCTCCACAACAGCGCATGCAGATCCAGAAGATCCTTACATAAGGGATTCTTACTAGTGTCCCTAGCTTTCCACAGTGGTATCTAGCTCACTGTCTTTGGAAAAGGCAAAATGATCCAATATGCAATTTTCTATGCTAAATCACTTCCTGGGGTGCATTTACCATGCCACTTACACTCAGTTTAAGTCTAGAGATTTGTGTCCAAATATGGCTCTGGATGCACCTCCAAAGCCCTCAGCAATGCAGACTATGAGTAAAAAGTGCTTCCCCCTCTGTTGCACTCAACACCCACACACTGCTTAGGAAAGGAATTGAAACTACTTGACTGTGTGGAGCTTTCAGCAGTCTGTTCCTAGGAATTAGAGTCAAGACCAAAGCAGATGTGTCTATTGAAGGAAGAGGGAATGTATGAGGGTTTATTTTGGCACAGTCTGCTATCACCAGCTCCCGGGTGCAGGGCACAGGCGGTTTCCAAAGTAAGCTCATGATGGCACTCAGCATCTGTAGTTACCAGGAGTTTGATGGGCTGTGCCATTTCTTTTATCTCCAGATAATTGAGGGGCTGGTTAGAGAAAAGAATTAGCTATTTGGAAGTGTTGGTAAGTAATTTTTAGCAATAGAGAGGGGAATTAGAGGGGAATTTGTTGAGTAGAAAGTGATAATAATACTGATTTCCATGGTATTTCAGAAATTGGAACCTAAGGGAAAGAGATCACATACTCACTAATATACCAGACAAAGTGCATTTAGTGTGTTTCTGCCCCATGCTGGTATTTACAGTATATATATTAGATATATGCTATTTTCCCCTCAATGCTCTATTTGTTAATCTTCAGTAATGTAAATGGGAGCTGTTTTATAAGCAGAGACATTTGGTTTGGAGATCTCTACATTTAAGAGTTTGGTGTATATATATAAACCATAAAAGCATCCATTCAGCATCTGCATATTCTGAAATACTCTGTGTCTTTGAACAGTCATATATGGACATCTTGATTCCTAAAATTGAATTACCACATGCAATGCTGTGTAATTTTCTGCTGAAGGCTGAAATAAGAAAATGTTCTGCAACAGACTATCTTTCCAACTCCATCAAAGCTCAACAAGAGAAAGAGAAAGAATTACACTCTTGAAAAGCTAAAGGAAATTAATGGTCCATGTCCCTAGATCTCCAGTACAGTGACATTTCCCATAGGATATGCCAGCTGTCCTCTCAAGACTGGGTGATTCAAAATATTCTGAAATTAATATAACTATTATTGTTGTTATTGTTATTATTATTGTTGTTGTTGTTATTTCAAAATATTTTGATGCAGAGGAAAGCAGGAAGTTGTCTTTTAATTTGACTAACCATAAATGAAGCAGATTTAGGTGGCCAGGGACTCTTTGGCAGTAGCAGCTGCGGATCCCACTTGCTTTCAGCAGGCTTGTGTGAAAGAAATCTCCTGTCAGAGTCCTTTTGCTTTCCTTTCAGTGGTTCAAGGTCAGGATCTGAAAATATTAAGGAAAAAGTATTTATAAGCTATAGGAAAAACTGTCTGGATTCTAGGATTTGAAAAGCTATGCTTATTGTTAATCAGCTAGGATCCAGAAAAACACTCAGACGTCTATGATAAACATTATAAGCAAAAAATATTCTGTCCATGGCCTTGCTATGAACAAAACCTTGCCTTTGCCTTTGTGTACAAAGAAAGTAGTGTTTTATGCTACATGGTATGTATGTGTGTGTACTTTAACTTACGTGTAGTTAATTATTATCAAACAAGCTGTCCTTATACGAGATGAAACTATAGAAACACTGGAGGGCAGGTACCCCATTATGGATCATCCACTGCAGTAGGAATGCAGATATGGACTATTGCAACTACAATGAGTACAGCAGACATTGGACTTGAATTAGTTGCCTGGGAATAACCCTCCATTACAAGGCTGAAATTGCAGTCTTATCAGGAAAATCAACATTTACAAGCAGTTTTCAGCTAGTAATCCTGCTTCTATCTTGTGTCTTTAAATCTAAGTGTGTTTGCATGAGTGAACTAGTGCATTTTCTGTGATCTGAGTCTGTTATTTAGAACTTGGAAGTGGAATTTCTCTGATATTGAAACTTAGAGGAAGTGCTACTGTTTGGTCTTCAAGTTTCACCTAAGGCCACTTAAGACAGGTTTGAGGGTTCTGCGCTCTTATTCCTGCTTCCTACTGTTGAAGTAATGTTCCTAAATTCTCTAACACAATAAATGTGCATGTTGTGAAGGACTCACCTATGTTTAAATGCTGTGTTTTTAACTTCAGATTGAAATGACCTCTGGGGTAACTTGTCACAAAATTTGGTAAAATAGCTTCACACTGCATTTGGAAAGGAAAATACATTTTATCATCAGAAAAGCCACCATGCCTAGACCATTGAAGTTAGCTGTAAACTTTACATGTTGGCTTTAGCTAAGGTAAAAATACACCTGTAAAATTTCTAGTAAAAAAATTGCAAGATTTAGGAGATCGAATTAATTGTTAATTAATTAATTAACTGGGCTGGATGCAGGCAGTGACTGCCCCATCGGGGAAATAGCGGAGCACTAGGTTGTCGTGGCGACAAGCTACCTTGGGGAAGCGGTGAAACAGGGCAGGACAGGCGCGGGCAGGACAGACAGCCACGGAAGAAGCAGCACCACAGGGAGAAAAAGGCGAGGAGGGGGAAGAACTGACGCTCCAGGAGACCCCCTGCTTCCTCCAAGAAAACCAAAAAATGGCAGCCCCAGGAGTGTGGCACAGGTAACTGCTTTTATGCACTAAGGCTCCTCAAAAAAGCCCAATTTACCTGGCATGTTTTCCTGGGCAGCTGGTAATGTGCCCCACCTGCTAAGGGGAGTAGGTTGAAGCCCAGTCATGGAAGCTTGCTCTCCTTTCATTGGCTGTCAGACAAAGTCGCTCGAGGACTGGACTTCCATCCCGATTACAGTGCCTAAAGAAAGTTTTCACATCATGTATAACATATGTTGAGGCATAAATAAAAATGAGCTTAGTCCCTCCATGGGGACGTGGGGGCATGAGTGGTGCCAAGGAGAAATGTGTGGAGGGAGCAATGTTGGGGCAGTGTCGTGCTGCCCTTGGCATGCCTTTTGTAGTTGCCATGTCCCTGGAGGTGTGGGCTTTATGGTTTTCTGAACCATAACCCTAAGCATAACCCTAAAGCTAGGCAGAGCAGTAAAAGCCAGCTTTTGCTGAGGCCGAATACATGGGTGGTTCCAAGGAAAAGGTGTGGAGGGAGCCATGTTGGGGCAATGCCGTGCTCACCTTGACATGCCTTTTGTAGGGTCATTGTTCCCGAAAGTCTAGGGTTTTTGATTTTCTCAACCCTAACCCTAAGTGTAACCCTAACCCTAAGTGTAACCCTAACCCTAAGCGCAGCAGTAAAAGTTGCCTATGGCTGAGGCGGAGGTGCCAAACACACGGGTGGTGCCAAGCAGAAATGTGTGGAGGGAGCAATGTTGGGGCAGTGCCGTGCTCCCCTTGGCATGCATTTTTAGTTGCAGTGTCCTTGGAGCTCTGGGCTTTGTGGTTCCATATTGAGGCAAGTCCATTTTCTTTTCCAGAAGAGGAGAGAGCAGCCTGGACCTACACCTGGAAAGCTCTTGCATGACTGTGTCCTCAGAGGTCCTTTTTGGCTTCAGTTCCCCTTTTGCCTTTCCTTGTGCCTTCCGAGGAAGGTTGGATGACTTATAGAGATGCTATCTAAAATCAGGAGGTTGCTTCAACCATAAATCTGTGTTTGCTTTGGATTGCTGCACTGCAGTTTGTTGTTGTGAGAAAGGTCAGTCAAGGCTGGCAGAAAATTTTCCATGAGTTTCAAATAAAAATTTTCTTTCTTCTTGGTAGTGGATGAACATAATGGCCTGATGATTAATTTTTTCTTCTCAGATATTGCAATCCCTGGCAAAAATTAAAAGAAAAACTCAACACACACACATATGTACAACAGTACATTTATTACTGATTGCTACTTTCAGTCTGGCTATATCTGTCTGCACAACACAGCACATTCACTGAAGATAAATGTGTGGTTTACTTTAATATTATTTTGTACCTGTGCTTAAATGAAGAAATACTGCTTCCTTGTTCTGTCTTTCACTTCTGCAAAGTAACCTGATGCATCAAACTCCTGACCCTAGGGAAAGCCCATCTGAAGTCAAAAGCATGGATATTGGGAATTTACACATTCACACCAGCCTGTAGGAACAGGAGGTCTGAATTTTATTTTGCCTGAAATACTCACCACTATGTAACAACACAAATACACCCTTTTTTTCATATTTTAATTCTTGTCTCATTAAGCAGTACATCCCTGACAGGAGACTGGACCTGTGCATATGCAGGGCAGCACAGCACAGCACAGCAGGGGTTTGGGGTTGTAGTGGGGCACAAGTGGGTGCACACTAGTCTCACTTTGTACAAGCAGAAGTGACAAAATGAACCTCGAAAGACAGAAATGTTGAAGCTCTGGTCTCCATTCTTCCTGATGCATTTTCATCTTTCTCAGCATTCCTGGGCACACTCAGGACACAATGTTAGTTAGAGCTACCCCATTTCTATCTTGCCATGGGCTATCTCATTAGCCATGCCACGAGCTTCATCTTTTTGCCCAGAGGTAGAGGAAGGCCGTTTGCTACACCCAAGGATGCCTCTGGGCAGGATGAAAGACCATTGGCGCAGGATTAACACCCTAAATAGGCAGTAAAGTATTTCGCTCTGTGCACAAACTGGACACAGATACTACCTTATCCATGTTTTCTGTTTTATCTCTGTGATCTAAAAGCCACTCCCAGACTGTTACCTTTCTTACACAAGAGCTCCTTTTATGCCCTGAAAATCTGGAAGAAAGACATGGGTCATTAAGGGTATTGCAGCAGGCCTAAACACAATACAAACCATTTTTTCCTACTCTAATACTCAATGTTCAGAAAACCTGAAGGAAAGAGATCTAACATTAAAACTTTCTTTTCTTTGTACATATTCATTCTGAGAACAGAATGGGTTTTTTTCCCTAAAAGAAGGAAAAGGGCATATGGAAATATGTCCTTACCAACAAAACTGTGTTTCTGAACAAGGATTTGGGTGGGCAGCTAACTGGAGATAAATCAAATACCCACAAATTACTTCTGCAAGGTCACATTTCTGTGCTCTTTTTTTCAGGTGATTTTGGTTCTCAGGCCATGCTCAGCTGTGCTGTGCTGTGCTGCTAAGACAAGTTCCTTCCAGCCCAGGACTGCACAGCTGGAACACCTCCAGATGCAGCAGTTCCCTGCTGCAGGACAGCCTTTGGGAAGGGGCCAAAACTCAGTCTCTGCTTCACAGATTATACTCAGGCTATCCAAACACTGAAGCACAATCTGGCCCCGTTCCTGCTTAGGAGGAGTTGAGCAGGCTTGAGTGGGCACTTGGCTTCTGTGTTCTCAGATGGCCCAGGCTTCCCATCAAGTGTGTGTGTGGGCAGTCTACAGGAAAACCAGCCGTCGCACCATAGCCAGCTGCTCTGTTTACCTCGTGGTTTACTAAATTGTGGAGAAAAATTGACAGTTGATAATTTATACATATAAAGCAGCCTTCTTGTTTTGCAACTAAACTGAGATATGGGTAGACCAACCAGGCCAGCTTTAGTTCCAGGTAAAACATGTACATGCCAAGGTCAGCAGGATGAATAGCAGCAGTGCTTCTGTTCTACTCTCTCCCAAAATTGTAGTATCTGAGACTTTGCTGCTGTTGCCATTATGAAAAGATGATGTATGCACCTGCCCCTCTACAGGTGTCAGGAGCAGAAATGTTCAGCTCTGCGGAGCTGTGTGTCCTTCTCTGCCCTCTTTCCTCTCCCTTGTACTCCTCCCTCTCCATGACAATGTTAGTCCCACAGTCCAGAGGCAGCAAAATTCAGAATTTGCCTGTGTTGCCAAAAAAGACTCAAAATTGCCTAACACTTGCAGAGATTGTGTTAAAAGGATAACTTTTCTCCGTTTCATACACAGGGTAGCACACCACTAACTTGTTAGTTGCATGCATACCCATTTCCTCCTTACCTCTCAATCCTCCACCTATTTTCTCTAGCCCTAGTTTCCTTCCTAAGAGGTTTTACACCCAGAGTTTCTAAAGCTATGCAATCATATGACTCTCCATTAATTTCAGCAGAGCAAAAAGTCTGTGTACTTTCACACATCCCACCTCTGCTAGCTTTGTTACCATTGATTTTTGATGCCTATATTTGTATCTCAGAAACTGAAACTCACTGATCCAAAGTAGCTACAGATCCATATGCACAGTGGTGAATAAAGACCCCAGAGAGATGCAGAGAACAGAAAAGACAGAGATATGACTCACCACTCTGCAAAGACAGGGACTTTCAGACAAACTTCATCTGCTGTTCCACAAAAGGCTTCCCTTTCCTCTCTTCTAGGGGAAATTAAGTGAAGCAATGGTCTTGCAGCACACACTTACTCAGGGAATTGTTTAATCTTCCGTTGTACAAAAGAGCTGGAATATACAGTCTACCCATCTGTGTTGCTAAGAAACAGGGCACTGTTGCCTTGGGACTTAATTCAGAATTCAAAAACGAGAAGAATGTCTCAGTAGACTGCATAAATGCAGCTTGAAACCTAGCAACAAGGCCACAAGTTCAATATGCTTCTCTAATATGCTAGAAAACAAGGGTATTAGAAGGCAAATATATGACTGAGGAAAAGAAAACAGTAATTCAAAAACAAAACAGTGGTGTTCTATCAGCAATTATCCTAAGGGATGGAACTAAGTTTTACTAATCATACTTTTACGACCTGTAAGATCTGATGCTGCCCTGTGCTTTGAGCAGGTTCATATTTACTAAAACAACTGAATATAAAGCAGCAACAGTATTTACTCCAGTATTTCCTAAATATTCATCTTGTTTAGTGTGACAACACAAGAGTCAGGATAGCAGAATTAATTTCCATTTGTATTTCAGTTTTCAAGCATGCTGCCAACAGAACAGTTTAATAGTTGCTACACATGCCTTGAAATGGTCACTTGAAATGGCCTGGATTGTATAATTGGGTACGATTACTTAGCCTGTTTTTAGAGAAAACAGACTGTTTTCTCTATTTGCTTATGTGCAAGTCAAGTATAAATTATAAATAAAAAATATACAGGCTTTCACCTTAACAAATGGTCATTATGTGCTGTTGGAAATTACATTGCTTCAACAAGCTATTTCACTGTAAAACCTGTTCTCTCTGTTTGCAGAGTGTCACTACACCACTGAAACTTCGGCCAGCACTCCAGCAGGGAAGGCCAAGCTTGTACTGAGTTATCGCTCCCTTCTGTTTAAACAGGGCTCACTTGGTTTTTTTGTTTCCTTTTTGATGTTCCATCATGAAATTATAAAGAGATATTCTTCAGATGATATGACCGTGTACATAATGGATTTAACTGGAGAAGAAGAAGGACATAAAATTCAGCATTACAAATCACCTGGAGCTACCTAACTGTTATCACATTTGTGCCCTTGTTTTTCTTCTTATAAAATATACCACTTCAAAAACAATGAAAATAACAAAAGCTTTCATCCTTAAATGTTTCTAAGTTTACAGCATTTCTATGCAGGTCCTTCAACATTTATATTTTTACAATTTTTCAGAGTCAAGACCAAAAGACCATCTGGGAAAATATAGTTTTGCTTATTTGGTTTTGAAGAACATTCAAAGTCCTTTGAGAGGGTACACTTTTTTCTGTGTCTTTAAGGAAATTTACATTTTTTCAGGCTTTTAGCTGAAAAGGAATTTGGAGGTTGTAGTTGAGCTTTGTGATAGGACTTTGTATTGGTTCAAGTAAGAAGGATTTCACAAGGATCCTGAAGTAAATGATAAGATGTAACTGAATGGTCATTTGCAAGTTTATGCTGCTCAGATACCTACAGTTTTACTGAAGAGAAAATAACATCAAACAAAATTCTGTCAGAATTTGAAGATTTGTATTTCGTAAGTCACTTGAAGAAATAAAATAATTTCTCATTGCCAACAGATGGCAGCATGTTACTTACTTTGCAAAATAAAGGAGTTTTAAAACGCAGGAAAGCCAAAGAGTAAGCCTTTTTGTTCTACCATAGAATAGCAAGAAGGCTTGACATTTTCCTACACAAAACCACCTCATCTTTTCAGCTAAATATAAGCTGTTTGTAGACTTAAATAAGATTAAGGAGATCTTAAGAGTTCAAGCTGGAAAAAGCAGTAAAGCTAGTCAGGATCCTAGTCTGAGCTGCAGAATCGTCTTAGGGACAAGCAAGCACAGATGGAATATCATACCCAGATTTAACCTTGAAAACTGGAGCTATAGCCAACAGTATCTATACTTTTTACCTTGAGAGGAGGTATTTTGGGGGGAAAAAGAGATAAAAATATCCAGAAAGAAAGAGGAAAAAAAAGAAAGTAAAATCTTCCCATTCATTATCTCTAAATGGTGAAAGAAAAACGGATGAAACATATTTTTTTCAATCACAGTATCAGTCAAACCAAGACTATAAGAAAAACACATCCCTGGACAGGACCATTAGCATGACCTTTGGAGCATGTTGTGCTCTTTGAATTTTTAGGGTTTTTGAAACTTTAATTGTTCTATGCTGTATCGATTCCAAAGAATCAACAACAACAGTAAAAAGAGAAAGAACTAAAGAAAAAAGGAAGTTTACTTTTGATTTTGAAAACAGATAATTCTTATCACCACTCTCCAGCCTGTGTTAGAAATAGTATCTTTCCTTTCCTCAGGCTCTCAGCTTTTTGGGGTAGTGACCTACTTTTTCCCTGTATTTCTGTGTCAGCTAAGACAAAAAAATTCAGGGCCCTTGTTTGGGATATTTCCTAGTAATGTTCAAAAAAATCAGAAAGAAGACACTAGGTGTTTGTAGTTCTGATTAAGTCCTTGCACCCATGAAGAATCTGAGTATGTCCACTGAAGTCAGTGTAAAGGCAATGTGAATCAGAATGACTGAAAACCATTGCTGGAGCAACAGGAAGAAAGATTACATTACAGCAGTTTGCATTCTGTGTAAAATGCTGATCAGTATGTGATAACAGGGTAATATTTCGTTGTTCCTTAACTAAGATATACAGTGGTGTTTGAGGGTAAATGGTGGCTTAGTGTTCCCTTGTTATAACTCATTAAAGTAAGGAACAAGCCTACAGATTTCATAAATCCACTTCTTACTTCTCAAATCTTATTAGAGACTGAGTAGAATAAATCCTGGTTTATGCTAAAATAACTGTTTCATTTCCCTCACTCTGAGTAGTTGCTCATCAAACCAGGGAATGCAACTCTGAAATATCCCGGCTGACTCCAGGATCAATGCCTACAGGTCCAGGCCAAGGTGACGTGTCCATTGTTGCTGATTAGTTTTCATACTCAGTCTCATGCAAACATAGCTCTTTCACATTTCAGTGATGGAGTTGAGAAATGCAAGCCAGCTCAGAGCTATTTTAGGCTTTTCTGCACTGCACAGGGAGTTCTAAGGATAATTCCTTATCATCATTCCTTTCACGGAGATGAAGGAAAAACAGAACAGTCTCAAAGTCTTGGCAGGGGCATTTCCTATTTCTTGAAAATGTAATAAGCACGAAAAACAGCTAGGATACCTAGAATAACAAACCAAACAATAATGAAACCCGAACCCTTAGAACTAGCACACATATGTGTCAAATTTGAGTCCTTATAAATTTCTCCTTTTATCTGGGTAGGCCTTCAAACATCTTCATTATGGTTTGCCTTAAGATACTGTATGACATAAAAATAAAAGTCTCATTAGATTTGACTGTGAGAATTACCACAAAATTATTTTTAATAGAAAATTTAGAAAGTGACCCATTAAAATCATAAGAAAAATTATTTTGTTTTTCTAATCCATCCTGATAGCAGGCTTTCATTCTGCTGTTTCCAAATGACACAGAACCGAGACAATAAACACACAATAAGTCAGCAGTAGAAACAGCAAAAAATAGCAAAAAAATCTCATATGATTTGTAATGTGCTTTTACAGCTATTATAAATTGGACAGCAATTTTTCCCCCTTATACTTCTCCTCTCAAGTAAGAACCACAAATATAAGTGTGTATATGTGTATAAAATCAGCTTGTATGTATTTGGTATTTCTACACCTTAAATTAATTACCACCTGTGTATATTTAGTGTTCCTAGACCTTAAAACAATTATCACCCCATAATGTCAGTCTAAGCCAAGTTATGGCCTTAGCCTTTTTCACCAAGTTCTAAATTCCTCATGAATAGGGTTTAATTTAAAATTGCTGACAAAACCAAAACAGAGAATGTAGATTGCTGTGGATTTGAGTCACTGATGCAGTGACTCTGCTGCTGAAATGTTCTCTTTTCTGAGTTGGAGTTCAGTGGGATTGGATTCTCTGAATTTTGAATTAATAAAAAGCTAGACACTGGAACAGGCACAGTGATTCAGTATATATAGATTATATTTATTTGGTTAAATAATTTCACAGATGGGACATCCAAAACTACTCTGGGGTGCCTGTTCAAGTGCCTCACATTCATACACAACAAATAGTTTAATGAGTTTAAGCACAACATGTGGACTATGTATAAAAAATAATAAATGTTCTGAAAATGTTAGTCTGTGAGGGTTTTATATTAGTCAAAATTACAATGTCATTCCCACCCACCAAAATAAGTAGGGGAGGGGTGGGGAATATCTGTAAATACCCAGGAAAACAAGGTTTTAACCTCTCTTTACAGACCTTGTCCTCTTTAAACCTCACAGAACTGTATATCTGTATCAGATATTTATGACTCAGAGCAACTTCTACAAATTAGGAGCAATGGTAATAAAATAATAATCTCATGGAAATATATCCAAGAATGATATTTCTTTTTAAAATAAGAAACAGGACACTGGAAGAAATGGCTAATTCCTACTTCTTGGCTTAGGTGCTCCCACAGCCCACTGGATTGTTGCAAATTGAATCCTGGGAATCCAACTGTCCCTATTCAATATGCTCCATCTCAGTCGTGTGAATCACTTCTGTAGCCAAGCTCCTGCCCTGAAGGCATTACGGCAGTATGCAATATAGTTCCTAAAATATTCTGTTGGACACGTCCTGGTGATTCTTCACACGCCACTGTTTTTAACAGGCTGTAAACTGGGCAGAGGAGAGAGTGAGTTGCAAGAAAAGCAAGACGGGGTGGCCAAGTCCCAGAGAGCATCACAGGCATAGACGTGGTATGGGAGGAGGAGGAACTGAGACCAGTCTTGATTAGCACTACCTTCAGACTTGCAGACAGTGAATACCTACCTGCAGGCAAGAGAATACTACTGGTTCTGTCCACTTTGAATAAGTAGGGACCTAATAAATGTTCTATGCAATTGTCTTTGAAAGACAGTTTCAATCATTAATTTGTTGTCATTTGCTAAATAGAAATTAAAAGAATTTTCTGCAGGATGTTTTTACTAGCAAGAAACTAATTTCTTAAACAGACAAAATTTTCTTTTACTATAATTCAATAATTTCTTAGTAAAGGTAATTCTTTAATTATACAAGTCCTTTCCTCCTCCAAATTAATTTTCCAGTAATCTCCATATTTCTCTAATAGATGAAAATAATTATATTGACTCTACTAAATACCTTTAAGTCATAGAAGTCCTTTAGCTAAGCATAGTTTTATGAAACAGCCAAATGAACATTGTCTTTGTAATGAAGATCTGCAATCCTGAATGTTTTATAGTATAAACACAAAATTCTTCTATTAGAGGTTAGATATTATTTCAATCAGCCAGGAATCTTTCAGGTAAATTGACCAATCCTTTTCCAACACACTAAATTGTAAACTGCACAATAAGGAGTTAAAAGTTCTGAATACACAAGAGTCTTTGTTCAGTGTTTCAGAAGCCAAATCAAGTATAATTTGCATTACTACAAAGGTGTTAATAAATATACACTGTTTCCAAAGGCTGAATATAAACTCAAATAGATTGTGTATATGCACAGCTCTAAATCAGATTCATTTATAAATGGAAATCATTAATTCAACCACTATATTATGATAATATGCCACATTGTAGGACCTGCTATATATTCACATCAAGGTGGATGGAGTTTGTTTTCATTATTCAATATGCTTAGCCTCCAAAAATAAATGGAAAACAATAATGAGTCAGATTGATGTGAGGAGATCAGCGCATAAAAAAGCCAGGCATTTATTTATTTAGTAATAAAATAAATTTCAAAAGAAAATACTTACCTAACAACACCCAGATGTTCCCTTTGTTCTCTTAAAATATCTGTCTGCCAAGCTTTTCTTGTTGTGAAGTGTGTTGGTGAAAGCACCCTCTCACTTATGAACTAAACCTTTGTATTAGAGTTCCCTTGTGACAGAACCATGAAAACACATAGCCTTTGCTGAAATGCCAACTTTAACATGTTCCTCTATTAATTTTTTAGAGTTTTATTTCTCCTTCTGTCTCTGTTTTAGTCCCTTGGTTTTTGTCTTCTTTTACTTTATTCTCTCCCATCACAGGGGTGGTAGGATAGTATAGCATCTGTTGGTGGCTCTGCAGAGGCTGGACACCTTTTCTCTTGACTAAGCTGAATGTTGAGATATTAGATGTACAGCATTTTTAGTGAACTGCTCCAGAATTCATGTCTTTGTGGCCCATTATACCGGGACTATTGCGGATGCAGGAAGGGAAAGCAAGAAGCTGTTCTTCATAACACATTTGTACTTTGTCGTATCAAATGCAGATTTTTTCAGAGAAAATACCAGATTCTGTGAATCTTCCAAGTGAACAATTTCTCTGCCTGAAATTTTTCAATTTCAATATTTCCTTGTATCATCTCAAAGATGTTGATGTCACATGCAACTGGTACACACCACTTTGTACATAGAACTGTGCATCTGCTACAGCCTCACCTCGTATCCTCCTGACTTTCCTCTATCAAATATATCACATTAGCTACATGGCTCTCACTGAAAGGACGTACCACTTGTTAGAGTCATCTGCAATTTGATTATAACAGCAACACACTCAAAAATTTTTGGTTTTATCTACTCTTTAATCTTGCGCCTTGTTCAGCAATTAGCCACTAATTTGAGAATGTCAACCCCATTGACATTGCTTGGTGAAATGGAACCATGTACTTAAGAGATTCTCTGAATAAATATAAGTTTAATTACACAGATAAGGGTCTTACTGAATTGAGATGCTTGTCCTAAAACATGAACCTGTGTGACACTTGATTAAAACCTGCCAGTGCCCAGTACTTGCTGTGCCAAATCTGATAACAGCATTCTGTGCCTGGTATCTGTGTATGTGCTCCGGTTCCAAATGCAACCCTTGCAATGCAAGTGCAACAACATACACTAGGGTTTCACTCTCAGTTGTCTTGACAAAAAGATAGTTAAATATTCAGAAGGAAGAGCTATCCACTAAGCATCTTTATTTCTATAACTTTTTGAATGCTATCTATGTAAAAATAAAACAAAGCAGCATCTTTGGCATTCACAATACTGGATATTTGTAGTCAAAAAAGTAAAGTCAAAATTTTCCACTCCAAACCAAATGATAATACATGCTCATGCTAATAGAGATCAAATAAAAATCAAATTTCCATTGTAACAAGAAGGTTTAGATCTTGTATAGTTGCCTGACAGACAAACTCCCTTTATTAAGGACTGATACAGGGGGTTAGACAGTAAAAGCCAGGGCAGTGAAGCAAAGTTCAGTGGAAGCTTACAAGTGAAACCACAAGATAGTAACCCCTAAATCCAGTCTGGGATGTGTCACCTGGCAGGCAAGGCTTATCCCGGTGTGTATCCCTCACTAGACACAATTTGAGCTGCTGTTCTTTAAGCAAGAGATCAGCTCCAAATATCCCTTACTTTAAAAGACAAGCAATTCATGTTCTGGGAGGCTTCAAATTATGTCCCCCAGGTAAAGATATTCTGGAATATTTCCCCAGTGCTGCATCTTGAAAAAATAGGTGGTACCAATGAATGCTAGCAACCAATGTTAGCAGTGAGTGAAATTACTAGCAATGAGTGAAGTTACTACATATCAATAATCAACTGGAAATTCATAATAGGCTTTATGCAGTGCTTCCGTAACAGTGATTGGTATGGCAGAAAACCAAGAGCTTCTCTGAGTTCAAATTGCTTTGAATCAGGACAGTTGAATGTACAGATGAATAAGCTATTAACAGAGCTTTGAAGAAAAAGAGCTAGACACTTCCATCTTGAAATGGAGTGGAACCACAATCATTATCATAAAGTAAAAGAGAAAATGGAAGTTAGCAAAGGTGAAAGTGGTCTTTATGTGCTTCTGTGCTGAGGTTTCTTCACCTGGATGAACTGCTCTTCACCTGCACAGTATGCCTGCAGAGAGACCTGGCTAAAAACAGCTGTGAGTATAGCCACGTAGATAAGTGTTGTTTCTGGAATGAATAGTAATACCTGAAAACCTCATTTTTATTGTTAGTTCACTTTCCCAAGAATAATGGTGTTTAGTTTCTAGGAGGAAAAATGCATTGAATACTCGAGGGGAATTGACACAGAAGTAGAGACACCAGAGAGTTAGAAATTAGCAGTATTTATGGAAGACAAGACATATGTAGGTTATGTATCACAGGTCTGAAGGATGCAGAAAGGCCCAGATTTCTTTTGGATTATAAATTTGGAGGGCGTAGATATAATATAAACATTCATAAGAAATATTCCGCCTAAATTGTCTGCCATGATGAGGTCATGGTGCAAAAATTCCAATACCTCAGAAAAGCCAGGATAAAGTTACAGGAAAATCCTTTTTGTCTTCTAATCCCACTCATGATGACAATCATAACTCATAATGACAATAAGTTAATTTGCTGACATGACTGATATTGACTTAATTTAAGGATGTTGAGATAGATAGATTATATTTCCACCTCAGAAAATTCCTTTTATTTTTTGGTCAGTGTAGTATTCCTGAGGATCTACCTCAGACTTACAGAGACTTTGATCTAAATGGTATCACTGTGCCTCCAGCTGCCACAGAAGGTTACTGCTGGCATTACAGGGAGCAACAGAGATGTTTTTCCTGATCTGTAAATACTGAAAAACAAACTAGAGATGGACTGAGTTTCTAAATCAGCTGTTACCATTACAAAAGAGAGAAAAGAAAAGCCTTGCAGTGAATTCTCATTTCAGTCTGTTTGTTGATGGTAAAATACCTGCTTTCTGCCCAATCTCCAGCTTTGGTGTCTAGGTCTCAGAACACAATTCTGACCACTAAAAAAACTGAAAAAAGCCAACAGATTTAAACAAGTTATACTTCCCTTTGAGACAGCAGTATTCTCTCACTTCCTCACCCCATGTATGTTTCAGGATGCCCAGGTCCGGAGACATATTTTATTGATATGATGAGATATGTGAAGAGGATTGTAACACTGAGATTAAGCCTCTGGAAAGGTCAGAACCTTTAGCTTGCTTAATTCATCTCATTCACACCTGGCTCTCTACCAGGTTCAGCTCAAGACACAAGTGCAGTTGCAGATGTGATGCTCACTTACACGTACAGAGCAGAAGCAGCATCCACCAAAGAACTTGTTGTGCAGCCTCACCATGTGGCTGGGAGGAAAGAAGGGCGGAACCGAAGCCATTGTTCCTTATTTTTAGAGAAGTGCTGCAAAGGAAGGCGGCAGAAGAGCTTTTGGTTACTTCTCCTGGTAAACTACCAAGAAATCATCCTTCCTGTTAGAACCAGGAACAAGAGAATGAAAAACTAATGGTCTGACTCCATCACTCAGCAAAGGCCATTGTCCTGGAAGATGGAATTGTGGGTCCTCTTACGGAGGCCGTGTCTCCATGAGTCATTGTAGTAATCTATTTTCTGTGCCCATTACTCAGCCTCACTGGAGGGCACAACTACCTTGTGCTCTTCCTGTCCTGTCTGCCCCAACCAGGCATGCAAGTGCAGTAAAAAGAACATGGGTTGGGTCTGAAGACTGAAAGGTCTTTTTAGACTTGTGCTCAAGCAAGATCAGTTATTCCCAGCCCAAGTCTTCAGAATTTGTGTTACATCTAAGTCAAATATACTTCCCATGTGGTTACTCAGTGATAGACAGGAATCAAACAAGATAGTCTTCCAGATCCCACAAACAGCTGTCTCAACACAACTGAATAGACAAGAGCTTCTTAAGCCAACCTATTGTGAAATTATGGTTTACCATGTCAGGAATTAATAGGCTTACTCAAAAAAAGAGCACAATTTTTTTCCTGCCACACAGGTCTTGCAGCTTCATTTCTATTGACTAATAAATCCAGAATTTCACATGATGTATTTCAGTTGAATACTCTTAAGGACAAGTTGCATGCATAGAGCTGGTAGGATTATGGTTTTCAGTTCTGTGGCAAAACACAAGTCCTGAAAGGTATATCTGGAAATCATGATACAATCTTTATGTTCCTTTAAAATGCACCACAGGATTTACATTATGTGAATTGTGTAATTTTGAAATAGATCAACTGTCCATTCCTTTCAAAATTAGAAAGTTTTCTTGTATCATGGTCACTGGAACAGTCAAACATTCCCTATGTCAAAGACCTTAAAATCAATTAATTTTGTTAAAAGATTTATGACAGGTCACTGGTTCACGACTGATTTCAGTTCACAGCTGAATAATTCCTGTTCTTGCATATCGTGTATACAGCTGAAATCCACATAAATAAGCCTTGTGAACATCATAAAAAGCTTTTTACTGCTCCATGGCAAAGGGCACTTCAAAAATTAGTCCTCAGTAACCAACAGCAATGCCTGGTCGGATGTCAAACACCTGTTAAAAGCGAATTTAATTTGTGACAATAATGATGTACCTGAGATTTGCTTTTTCAGCTTCCTGAGGTCACTTTTTAACTTGTTAGCAAAGTTATAGACATACAGCATGACAAGAAAAATACAGTTCAGTACATAAACTAGCAATATTTAGTTTTGTATAAAAGAATTTGTGATTTACTGAAAGATAGTATTTGATAAATCCCTAATTCTAGTCTAATTATGTTGTGTAACAATATAGCTTGCTTTTTCTAATGACTATTTTTCCAACTTGGTTTACAAAATTTAACCGTGCATGTATTTTAAAGCAAGGAAAAGCCATTCTGATTTGATCTCTTACATAAATAGGTCTCGAGAACCTTCTCTTTTCTTGCTACCTATTCAAGCTAAGGGTTAATAAAATTATTTTATACTGCTTGTAATTTTCTGTTAGAGAATTTTTGGGTTTGCTATATGGTGAACTGTCTTAAGAAAGAAGTATTCTCCTTCGCAAATGGAGTAAATAAAATAAATAAAATACATATTGGATTAAAACAATATCATCTCACAAGTCTGAGACAAAAACGAGAATGTTAAATTTCATTTCAAAATTGAAAGCAGTTGTTCGCTTTTATGAGGAAACGTAGAGGGAGCACAGGTTGACTTACAGGACAATAATTTGGATTGAGCAGAGCATCATACTAATGCTGCTACAAGGTTTCCAGAACTAGACTCACTGATTTTCAGCTGTCTCTAATATTTCAACACATGGACATTTCTAATGTCTCAGTAAGACATCTACTATCAAATGTCGTTGAGATTAAAATCTGCACTTTTTCACCAAAGCTCATCTCGAGCAAAGTCTGGATCCCCGTTAGCATAAAATTGTAACAGCAGTGTTATGGGGTTGCTCATTCACTTTGGTGTTTCCACCTGTGTCTGACTGTCTTACATGTTATTGTAATCAGGCACCCCAAATTCAGGGTGTAGCTGCCTACATTTTATTTAAAGCCATTTGAGACACAGAATGTCTTGGTCGGGTAATGTAAGTGGAAGCATACATTGAGGTGAGGTCTAAAGCTTTCAGGAAAATTAGGGATATATGCAGAAAAGTCTTGTTTCTAGCAGGAGTAATAAGTTGCATTAAAAAAGGTGAGATGAGTTTAAACTAACACTTTCCTTGCTATATCCTCCTAGTTTTGTCACTCTTAACATTGGGTGCAGCAGATGTCTTTCATATCTCTCTCTCTGATGGTGCTCAGATGGCTTTCTTTGATGAATTTCTAGAACTCATTTTTGAGCTATTTAAAAGTCTGGTAGGCCAAATATTCATTTTAATTATGCAGCTTGGAAAAAAGACTTTTTTTTTTCTTTTTCTTTTTTTTTTACTGGAAACTTGGTTATTTGACCAAATGCCCTCTAGTCCTTGTTTTCTGAGATTTTTTTCCTATTTGTTTCCTTCACCTCACTCAAGTTTGATAAATCCCTGCCATGTTCCTCACCTGAGTCATTTGGGCTCCAAGCAGTAGAGTCCTAGCTTCCCAGGGGCTGTTCCCTGATCTGGAAGCCACTCCTGACCATGAGTGTCTTCATCATCCTTCGCTGGATATGAACGCACACAGACTCTGAAACGTGGGCACCCATGGGCTCGTGCAGACTCACAGCAATGTCTTCTGCTCCTTTCCCAATAAAGCTTACCATTCTGTTTGCTGCTTTTGGACTGCAAGTAAGCTTTAAAACTATGTTTTCAGAGAACCATCTACAATAACACGTTCTCTTTTCTGAGTGGCAATAACTAAGAAGAACCTTTTGGGGACAGTTAGGATTATTGCCTTGTCCCGTGTTCATTCCTTGCATGTACCAAAGCAAAATTTCATCTGCCAGTTTACCACCCAGACATTCCCTATATTTCCTGATGGTCTATTTCATTTTGACTACCCTGATTTATCTGGATCATCAGCAAATTTTCATCTTCCTATTCATTTTTTTTCCCCTAGCTCATGCTTATATTGAAAGCTGTGCAGATTTCTGTGTTTCTTACTGATAACCTCGATCTCTTAAAAGTACTAATTCCTGTCCAGTGTTTTTTCAACCATTTTAAACATTTTTAATTTGTATCGTACAGAAACTCATTTCCTTCAGGAACATCTGGAGCTAGGACCAGAACTTAAATCACAAGAACCTCGTGCCCAGCTTCAGTTGCCACATACTCCTAGGTGCTCATGCATCTTCAGACAGCAGTAACACTACAAATTTATGTCAGCATTTTTCCAGCCCTTTTGGAAATGATCAGTTGGACATCCAAATTAGAGTCCACAACACGGAACCAATATGCCTAGGGTATTTGTAGGCTTTAGCTGCCAGATGCTCTTGCACATGTCTAATAATCTTCTATGACACGGTTCCATTTGAAATTCAGTAGCACCTTTCACTTTTCTTTAGTGTGGGGCCAAAGGAAGAGATGAAGGTATTGTTCCACTTTTTATTTGATGACTATGTGGATTATATGTATGCCATGGGAAAAAAAGTAACGCAAAGTCCAGGGCAAGGGCCAGGGGTTTTCAAGTGAGTGCACATGTAACTATTGGCAGTAAACCCAGACTCACACCTAATGCTAGAATCATAAGATTTTTCAGGCAAAGTCTTGTTTTCGATGGTTCCCAGCGTCTCTAAGCTCAATGCATGTCTCCCATGCAGAAGACTCTACGTGTTTTTTGCTTTTAGACGTGTCAGGCACAGTGCCACAGCCAGGACTGTAACAGCATTCAGCAGCACTCCAGGGTTACCTCCATGTTACTCTGTTGATTTCCAGCAGTTTAGCCTATACCCTCTAACCTCATTCCATTGAGAAAGGGAAATGTTTTTGATGGAAGCAGAGATATTTCTGCTCTCCCGCTGGCATCACACTGAATGAAACCTGAATCCAGTACTGAAGTCATGAGGAATAGAGATTGTCAGAATTTCAGGGGGCTGTTTTTTATTAAATGTTACCAAAAATATTTTAAAAATCTAATTTCCATTTCAAATATTTACATTTTGCATTGGATGAGCTTGATTCAGTGGAACAAACACTGTTTGTCTAACAGGATGTAGACGCTTGCAAAGTATTCTGGTAAAACAAACCCATTAGCTGAGAACCATGGGGTCCATCTACTTTGTTAATCCCTCATTCTTTCATCTTCAACCAAAGACAATGACTCTGTCCCAGCAAACACTACTCATTCAATGAATCTTTACTCCAGGAAAGAGGTTATACAAAAGGAAAAAAACACCTTAATCCAAACCAAACATTCTTACTCTATCGATTTCCTTCCTGCCCTCGGTGTCAATGTCTGTTTTCACTAAATGGAGATTAGATATTACTTATATAGGGTAAATGCAGAATTGCAGAAACATTTTCAATAAAGCCAGTGTATTTGGCATCTCAGGAAAGAAATTTATTCTGCATCCTATTTCAGTACAACTCTTCCAACTAAATTGATGGAGTTGAGGAGCCAAGATGCGCTGTATACCTGAGGCACTATCAAAACTTTTCAACTTGTAGATAATACACACGATTTGTGGATCAGCTTTTCTCACATATGAGAAAAATGACAAATACGGCAGAAGCTCTACAGAATTTAGTGATTGGTACCAAAAGAACAAAAATTTAAAGATAGGTGCTGTGAGTTTGGGAGGAAACCAGTATATCTCTTTTACCTTCTGTCTGGGTTTCAGGACACCTACCAAAACTTTGGGTCCCAGTGAGAGGAAATGAGCTACACAAGGTAGCTTATTGTTTGTAAAGATGGTGCATAAATGCCACTGTAGCTTCTCTATTACAGTTTGTGATTACAGTTTGTGATGTCATGTGATTAGGATGCATTTCAGAAACTGCATATTAGTGTATATCGGGTAAATATATTGCATATTAATTAAATATAGGAAAATACTTTCTGTTGGAAAAGAAAGGTGGACAATTGCAGTTACGGAAATCCAACCATAAAGGAAAGTATTGTGGCTTAGGTGTTCCTGACTCGGACATATAATTATTGTGTAACAGGCCAGAATCAGCTGCTTTTCTGGAGTCAGAAAATTGGACAGACCAGCGCTGCTCTGATGCACTACCTTGCTGGGGTTTCTTTGCAATGTCTCTAGCCACCATCCTTACTGCAGGAGCTGCTGGTCCCTTGTCCCCTACTTTTTTTTTCAACAAAATACGACGGCCCCTCCTTTCCCTGCAGCAGCAGCCTGGCTGCCCGTTTACCCTTCATCTACAGAGGTCACCTGGCTCTGAAGCCTGCCTGTCATGCAGCATGCGGGGACAGAGCTGCCTCTCAGCTGTGGCTGAGCAGCAGCGCATTCCCGTGCCAGCCGTTCCTGCCTGTGTCATCTGCTGAGAGTGATAAGGGAGAGAAAATGCTCTCAGCACAGATGAGAATATACCTGCCGTGTACCCTGTAGGTGTATTCTAACGGAATGTGTAAAACTTGTAAACTATGCATACAAACAAGAAGACTTCCTCCAAGGCAGTTGTCCATAGTTCCACAATCTCTGTGATTTTTGGGGTTTGTTTCTATTTTTTTTTCCTGTCTCTTTGCAAGACAAAACCTCTAAAAGTATAAATACCTCAGAAATAGACTAAAGTGCCCAGAAAACTTTGAAAACAATTTCTCAGTGTTAACTGCAAAGCTGAGGAATCTTCTTCATAATTTCTTGTTTAAACAGTAAATGAAATATGGTCTCTTAGGTTTTATTCTCCGTATATGAACAGAAGTGTTACCACACTAGGATAAGACATTTGAATTAACATCTGCTTGGAAAAATGTAAAGCCTATCATTCAGTTTCTGTTTATAATAGTATCAATATAATGTTAATATGTATTACTTTGCTCTCACATACCCTCCCATACTTGTTTTGAATTAATCTTATATTTTCTGATTTTTTGTAAAAAGGAATAAAATTTAGAAGGCATTGCACATATCCAGCAATACAGAGCCATGCTCCAACACTTTTACTTAGACTTATAAAGAATTTATTTTGGAGGAAAGTATGTTAAAAATTAGTAGAAATTGGTTCTTCATGTCTGGCCAATCACACACAAACATCATATACAATTACAGTTATAAAGAAGTATGTGCAAAAGCATGGAAGAAAATGGAGAATAAAAAAATACCCTAGGAGAAATTATAAAGTAAGTCCTTAAGCATCTCTAAAAATAATATTTCTCTATTTATTAAGGGATGATGACATGAAGCATAGGCCTTTCACAACATTACTGTCCTTAAGAATGACAGAATTATAGAATCATAGAACGGTTTGGGTTGGAAGGGACCTTGAAGATTCCAACCCCCCTGCCATGGGCATGGGCACCTTCCATTAGACCAGGTTGCTCATGGTTTGCAATCCATGTGAGATACAATCCAAAAGGCTTGCATGCTCCATGTACACGACAAATACCACTTCCCCAGCAGATACATACTGTGCACACCTGCTGCATAACCAACAAAAGACGCAACAACCTCCAAGTTCACGAGGCAGGCACCAAGCTCTCTTATGGCACAGAGCCATTCTTCATTCCCAACCCAAATGACATTTTACTGTTTTTCAGTCTTTCAGTACCACAAAGACAGTCACCATCTTGCATAAACCAGTGCACTCCACTACTTATAGGTCTATGCTAATGCCACACCTACCATCCATCCAGAACTTTTCTATGTTTTTTTATCTCTGAAATGTTCACCTCAGCTAATTAAGGACTTCATCTGTCTTTTAGTAGGGATCTATGAAGAAAATTTTGCAAAAGGCAAAAAACCTAGGAATTTTTAAAAGCAATCAGTCTTGGCACTCACTCTGGTCCCTACTGCAGTCTGTGGTAGAACTTGCTTGAATGTTAATGTGCCCAAATTTCTTTTGTCACAATTTGAGAGACGTAAAAGAAAATAGCAGGAGGCTCTGAAGTGATCCAGTGTCTCAGAAAACTGAAAAGTCATACAGAGTGGCAGAGATAAGGGGTACTGGAACTGAAGTTCTCTCTAAATATGAGCCTGCTGCTGCACGCAACTGAGAAGAACTACAAATAACAACTTCTCTCGTTAACTTTAGAAAAGCCTTGCACTGTTTTTACTTCTGTGAGAAACTGCCTAGTCAAGAAAAGAGATTGTGACAGAAATCTCATGCTTAAAGAGATAATAGATGAGGTATTTAACATGCACAGCACTTGGCATCTAGTTAAATGAGGAATGTAGGCTGCAAATGCTCAAGGGGTTCTATTAGCAACAACGTCCTGCAGTGAGAGTACTCAGAAAGGTAACAAAATCATTTGTAATAAGGGTATTCCTCAGAAAAAATAAATCATTAATGTGTTCCTGCTGTGCTAGGAGTATTCATGACTTATGGAGAGACAGCAGTGGTAACTGGGCCGGAGGAGTAAAACAAGGAGTCCTTTTCACAAGATTGATGGTGTTATTTTATACCAACCAGGCATAGAGGGGAGTAAAACCAATACGTCTAATGACAGCTCACTAGAGAGGTTATTTATGCTGTGCCAAAAGATTTCAGATGCTGAATTTAAACAGCCACCCACCAAGGAAGAATGGAGAAAGAGCAATAAGACTTGAGACTTAGTTCAGTTTCCAGGCTAAAAAGATGTTTGTTGATTTTATATAAACAGTGAGATTTGATGGGTGCTTGAGTTTCTCTTAATCAATGTCTGATCATACTGTAAGGATTAGGGTTCATCGGAGGCTTGATGAACCCTAATCAGATCAAGATCGGAGGCTTGGCACATGACCCAGAAATCTCAAAATTTTGGAGGGCTTCTACCTCAGTCACTACTCCACTGTACATGACATTCTTACAAGGGTAAAAATTCAGTTCTGGATTCAAAAAATGCCACCATTTCAGATTTTTTTTCATAATTTTCAGATCATATTTCAGAAATCTCTCTGGATATGGGAGTCAAGTCCCTTGAAAATGAATCGGAGAATCCTTATCAACACTAATGAACATTTAATCAGAACCTAAAAGGAAAGAAACTAACTGCATACATCAGCTCTTTCTCAAGTTATACTCTTTTGACAGTAAGAGTCTGTGTAATCTGTGACTGACTTTCTTCTAACATACTCAATTTTTCATTGGCTTACTGTGGCATGATGCCCTTTGATAACAGAGAGTTAATGGATTTCCTGGCACTTACAGACTTTTGAAAATTCTGTCTATCTCCTTTGCAGAGAGTTACTTAAACTTGTTAATGGTTACTGAATGTTTTTGAATCTTCTGAAGGAAAGTTTTAGATAAGGCATTGTTTTTTGTCTCTGATAGCTTAACTTAGGATTTGCCTTGATGCTGAACAGAGCATTCAGGGGAAGGCTAGAAATCTTCTCGACTTTGGAAAATTCAATCTTACTTCTTAAGCACGAGAAGGAAAAAAACATTGGCACTCATTATTTTTACTTCCCTGATGATATATGCAGTTATAAAGAGTTTCATTTTTAAATTCTGGAAAAACAAGTAAAAATTTGACAGCATGTCTCACCAGTGTCCTTTGAAAATGGTCCTGGAAGGGAAGAAAAAATAGTTTTGTTTTATTCCAGAAGCTCAGAATTTACATGAACAGGAGATATATCCCATGATGGTCTATGACAAGCAACTACTGAAAGCCAAGAAATTGAATGTATTACTTTATGCTTTTCAACATGGCTTTAGGAATTTAGAAAGAGTGACTCTCTACGAAAAACATGAAAATTTCTCTTTTCCAGTTCCTCTTGAGATCTGGGTTTCCTTTTTGCCGATGCAATAGTGTTGTGTTTTTCCTATTCCATTAATTCATCATTCATTCAGTCAGTCAGTCATATCAAAATAAATTAATATCTTTGTGAAAAATTATAGACAGAATGAAAAGACAGACACTTTCAGCATATTCATTAACTAGTTCAATAAGTGCTTTTTACTCCTCTCCCAGGTTTTGCTTCCTGGTGTACAGTAGGTTACCTATTGTCTTCACCCCTCAACCACTGCATATGGAAAGAGGGAAATTACTGAGTGAAAAGATTGATTAAAATATCTTTTTTGCAGCACCAAAACAGTATAATATAATTTCCAAACTTTTTTGTTGCAAAAATATCCAAAATATCCAATGTAGATTTCTGGTTTGCATTGATTTCTCCTAAAAACACCCTCAGCTATTTCACATTTTCTAAGTTAGTTGTGTCTAAGTTTTTCAGCCCTTGAAACAACAGCGCTGGTATATTGATTTTGGTGGACACGTGATCCTTTTGAAAAGTTGCTTTGGAGCTTCTGTTCTATTTTCCTTCCTATGTACCTTCTAATTATTAGTGGTATAACAGCTCAGTGTCCACTCATGAACTGCTCTGTACAGGAGAGACATGGACACACTGGAGCAAGTCCAGTGAAGGGCCATGGAGATGATTAAGGAGCTGGAGCATCCAGTGAGAAGAGGCTGAGAACTGGGACTGTTCAGCCTGGAGAAGGAGCTCAGACTGATCTTACCACTGTGAAGATCATAGATTTGTTCTCCATGCAGCTTCAGTGTTTCTTGTATCAGGGCTCCAGGGCTGCTTGTGGCAGTTAAAAACTTTAGTGCAGATCTGAAGTTTCTAAAACAGTATCCTATCAACACTTCCTTCTCTTTTTTTGACTGCTCTGTTTAGTCACTCTTCCAATCTGAAAAGTCCAAGACTCTGTGTCAGGATAGTCACATTGAAAAATGTGATATACTCATTTAGTCACAAACAAAGCAAATTCTCTCTCCATTAGACAGTAAGCTAAGGAGTGCCTGTGAGCTGTGCCTCTAATGTTCTGCAAATCCCACAATAAGAGATAAAGTGAAGATAAATGTAACTGGACCTTATAGGCTGGGGAAAAAAAAAAAAAGCAAGCAAGCAAGCAAGCTGTATGATTCTTATTGTATTACAGGAACCTGTGATCAGATGAAAAACTGTAGGCTAAGTGCCTTCTTTTGTATGACTCTTTTAGCAAACCATTGTTTATAGCTGTATTTGCAATCACATTTCAACAGACTTTTTCTGTAATCTGAATGCATATTTGGGGACTTAAATGGGAATTCTGTTCAGAAGAAATTGCAGAACTAAGTCCTCAATGATAAAGTTGGAACACAACTATCAAAAATAATTACAATTATATACAGAGATGACACTGAATTCTGCACTGCCTTGTACTGTGTAAGGCATAAACCAGACAGCAAAATAATTGCTATTTCAGAACCTATCCAAGTTATCTGCTATTCATTTTTAATCTGCTTTTGGTTTACTTTCTTAATACTTCTGATAGGAAAGCTGTCTGATAATATGCTGAAGAAGTAACTAATGATCTATACTGGAACAGTTATAAAGGAAATCACAGTTCTACATGGAAGATTCTGCAACAAACATTATTTATTAAAGTTTTAAAATGGTATCACAGGTACTACTGGAGAAACACGAACAAGAAGAAAAGTGCAGAATGCTATGAACAAGAAAAAAGGACTGAAAACATCTGTGGAAACAAGTACCATCTCTACAAATAATATTTTTAATGTCATTTTCCAGTTCTTTTAACGTTCAGCACTATCTGCTTGAGGCAGTGCAGAAGGGTGAGAATGAATATATCCTCAGCATGCCAGCTGTTGCCCTGCAGATAGATTGGCTATTTCATGTCAGGCAACATTTAGGTTTATAAGAAACCTCTGCACATGATTTTGGAATAGGTGACTCAATGGGATTCCATTGCCAGGAGCAGCAAGATCAAATGTACTATCTCAGATTACAATTACCAACTCATTGCACAAGCAGGAATTAAATTTACAGTCAAGAACGTCAGGATGCAGAGGCAATAATCCCACCCTATGAAGCCACCCCGCTGTTTTTTCTTAAGCAAACGTAAACGGGTAGATATTCATTAAACTGTTTTGGAAAGTGGTAACCTGCCAGCTCCACTGACCAGACTTGATTTGGGTGGGTGGGCACCTCGGTGAGAAATCTGATTAGAAGGAGATAGCACAAAAGCCTCAGTGAAATGTTTTGTGAAAAGAGGCAGCCCTGCTGTGCAATATTGTTATATCTCAGCCATGCCCTGCTGGGATAACAGATAAAGCAGGAGTAGTTAAAGCTATAAAAAATTTACCATATGACTGCAATGCAGCAAAAGGATTAAACTTCTTTTAGTGACAGCACTCAACTTTAATTGTATCAACATCACCAGAAGGGGAAGTTCTGCTGAACAGAGAAAAGAGCCATAATCTTCACAGTTTTCAGTGCTGCTACCAAATATAGAGCCCAACTCTGGCATAACTAAGTTCTTGGCCATTTTCACTTTTTATGTCTGAGAAAATATTTGTTGCACATCCAAATGGTTATCTGATTGGTATAAGTATGACAAAATCCAGACTGTGAAGGAGTATAAACTTTTGAATACACACACTAGCATGCTGATGTAAAACTATGACTTGTGTACTTTCATCTGCATTGTCCTTTTTTCCTAAGATAGGTGTATTATGGTGAAAATGAACAATTTTAGCTCATTTTGTCAAGTACTTTGGCTCAATCTCTTTGAACAAAGCCACTTGTTCTCCTGCACTGCCTAACCTTTGAGCTTTTGACACTCATTTAAAATTTTTTTTGAAGAAAACAATACAGAAATGCCTTTATGAAAAGCTATTTTAAAAGCTCTGATTGTCCCTTCTGCTACTGCTCATATTTCACTAACAAAGACAAAGGAATAACCGAGAAAGACAGTGCCTTAAGCTCCCGTGACAAATTTTCCCTGTTGACACTCAGCGCCTGGGAATATGAGTAACTCGGTGGGTTTGCCTGAGTTTCCTTCCTGCTTTAATTGACAATGTATTATGACATTTACTCTCAAATTAGATCCAGACTAGACAGGGCCAATTTTATAGTCATTGCTTTGTTAGGTTCACTTTGAGTGAACCTAAGCTTGAGTGAACACTACTTTATTATTGAAATCCATACTGCTGCACCAAGGCAAAAACTACAGCAGCCAGAGAATTCTCTTAGACACGCCCATACTTCAGGAGAGACAAAAGGAAATTTGTCATTCAGTGAAGTGCTGGGACTTTAGTTGCCTCAGGTTGCTCAAGAAAAACTGCTGAGAAAAATCAGATTGTACAGAACTACTGCTGGAATTTGGATCCAAAATGTCCCTTTTAACAGCTTTTCTACATAATTTTTGAGAAAGGACTCTAAACCTCAGGTTCTGAAGGTTAACTTTTTTGTCTCTACTTTTTTACTGCAGAAAGTGAAAGTAAAGACTTTTCTTTAAGAGGATACACAACACGTTTTCAGACCTAGACACCAAGGAGAGACATTAGAAATGATGTCTTTAGTATGATATGGAAGGTGACCTTAAGATCTGGGAATTCACTTTCTTCCTGAAGAGCCGAAGAGACTTTTTGTTCAAGACTGTAACCCCTAGAGACTGCTGAGCTTTCTTTACATCTGGGTTGGCAACCTAGTGAAGTCTGTAAGCCGTACTTTCCCTGCAACAATTAGACATGTAAGAGAATTATTTTCTAAAGAAAGGATCCCACTCTGTGAGCACTAAAACATACACGTTCCTAATACTGCAAGTGAGTAAGTCATAACCAAAAGGAACTCAAATGTATTTGGTTGAGGTGACAGATGGAGCAATGTCCTTATTTTGTACTTAATGTCCACAAAATCCATTGGATATTTTTTCAAGCACTCAAAATCAACACTGATGGATCTATTATGTAGGCAGTCAAAGGTTGTTCACTGTGGAAAGGTTCCCAGTTCCCAGATCCTTGGGTTTGAAAGGGATAGCGCTCAGTTAAATGCCTCTGCAGAAACCAAAGTCTAAAAGACTTCCAAAGTGATCATGCCGAGCAAAGGAGAGAAATAGCTCCTTCAGTGCTCTTTCAGTGTTTGACCACTGTCAACTTACTGAATTTCAGTTTTTGCCTGTTACTTCCTGTCCTTCAGGTGAGCACCATTGAAAAGGGTCTGGAGATTTCCCCTGAGCCTTCCCTTCTCCAGACCGAACTGTCCCAGCTCCCTCAGACTCTCCTCATGTCAGATACACCAATCCCTTAATGATCTTGCTGTCCTTCTTTGACTGGGCTGAATCCATTATGACTATGTCTCTGCTGTACCAGTGAGCACAAAAGTGGACCCAGCACCCCAGATTTGTTTCAAGTGCTGAATAGTGGAGAAGGATCACCTCCCTCAGCCTGCTGGTGACACATTGCCTAATGCACCTCATGGGCTTTTGACTGCTTCTGTCACAAGGTCATATTGCTGGGTTATGTACAGCCTTTTGTCCACCAGGACCCCCCATATCCTTTTTGCAAAGTTGCTTTTCAGCCATTTGTCTACACTCTGAACCCCTTCATGGGATTATTCTTCCTAGAGACAGGACTTTTGCATTTCCCTTTGTTGAACGTGAGAGTCCTGCTTACTCCTTTTTTCCAGTCTGTTGAGATCCCTCTAAATGGCAGCACAAGATCTGGTCCATCCAGAACTCTTCCCAATGGCAAAGTAGGTAACAGTGCACTGTGTCCCATCATCTTATGTCATCAATGAAGGTATTCAACAGTGCTGGCCTGAGTCTGGGCCCCTGGGATACAGCACTAATCACTGGCCTCTAGCTGGACTTTGGGCCACTGATGACAGTCCTTTGAGACCAGCAGTCCAGACAGTTTTAAATCTATGTCATAGTCTGTTTATCTAACTCATATTCCATCATCTTATCTCTGAGAAGGTAAAAGGAGATAGTGTTGAAAGCCTTGCTAAAGTTAAGATTCCCTTTGAATTGCTTTCCCTTTGTCCGCTCCACTAGTCATTTTGATGTGCAGACACTAGGTTGGTCAGGGATAATTTCCCCTTCATAAATCCTTGCTGCCTTTGTTCTGCCACCTTCTTGTTCTTACTGTTTTTGGAAATGGTTTCCAAGATGGTTCACTTCACCACCTTCCCAAGGTTCAAGATGAGGCTGATCAGCCTGCAGTTTCTAGATCTCCCTTTCTGTACTTCTTGGAGACAAGGGAGACATTTGATTTCTTCCCAGCCTCAGGAACCTCCCCTGATAGCCATGACATTTCAAAGATAATTGAGACATTGCCCAGCTCCCTCAGCACATCTGGCTGCTCTCCACACAGTCCCAAAAATTTATGTCCAGTTTGTTTAGATGTTCCTTAACCTAATCTTCCTTTTACCAAAGAGAGTTCATTCCAAATGATACAACTGGCTTTATTTGTTAGATTTCAAAAATTCAGCATCTTCAGTACTTTCTTTCTTTATTTCTGGACCTTATAGGAGCTTGAGTAAAGCATTATCAGTTGTTACAAAGCAATCTTACTAATGTTCTACAAAAATCTTCAGGTTTCTACAAAAAAATACTCAAAATTTCAAACACTGCAGTTGCTTTGCTACTGGAACAAAAGCACTAAAACTGTAGATCCAGAACCCTTTTCTTTCAGCTGTGATTCCACATTGGATGTATTCTCTGTATTAAGACTACTTTTCCAATCTGTGGAAATTTATCCAAGTAAAAATAAAATGTATTTAACAAGATATTGCCAGTCTAATAGAGCACAATAGTGACTTAAAATTGTGAAAAAGATTGCTACGTGTAAATGCAATAATCAAGCGTCATGTATGAGACCTTTTGTCTCATTCCTGGAAAAATTCACATCCTTCAATGAACACAAGGAATTGCTTATGGTTTACTGTGAGCTTAATGTAAAAGTGTAAGTTCATTTTAGTTTTAACAATGTGTGTAAATTTGATTTTTCTTAAATCTTGAAGAATAGCAATAACTGTCTAGGTAGATCTTCATGAAAGAAAATGAGGTACTAGAATATACCTGCAAAGTGCTTGTACTTAAATAAGCTGATTATAAATCAGTAGGTAAGTTTTACAGGTTCTCACGAATACATGTGCATACAAGATATTATTTTACTGATGCCTTAGGATTTTAGCTTTTATATTTTCATGTGTTTGTAATCCTGCAATTCTTTAGTGTGTAACTCTGAGCTCCATGTAGAGTGTTAGCTACTGCTTCTCATGATTTTTTTGTAACTGTAGTCCACGGGATCTAGAGGGGTCAAGGGATTAATAGATAGCATCAAAACTATGTAGGAAATCATTCCTCAGCTGCTTGGGAGCAGCAGGTTTTGTCAGCAGTTCAGCACAAAGACGTGCTTTCTGAGCTTGGCTGGGCGCTCACCTTGCACTCTGCAGCACAACCATTTGGCACTGTGGCCGGGAGTGGAGATGTCCCACACTATAGCTCTGCAGGACTGGGAGGGCTGCATGCGTGTGTGCGTGCTCGTTGCTATTCCAGTGCTTGGCTGAAGGCAGTTTTCAGTAAAAAGAGTTCCATAAAAGCTTACTGAATAAACATTCAAGAAATCTTAGATGAGATAGCTGTAAGCCACTGAGACTCATTTGCACTAGAAAATAAAAACATCTGTTTATTTCTTTAGAATTTCTGCTATCACAGCTTTCTCAAGCATACACTCCAGAAAAACATAACAAAACAATAGAAACCAAAAAAACCTGGATATCGGCCATTTCTCATAGCAGTAGGTTAATGAAATAAATGCTACATTTTTGTTGTTGGTAAGATAGCATTTTCCTCCTTTTAAAATGTTTTTCTGTTATGGATATTTTTCTGTAATAAATGTAGGCGATAAGAAAACCTTTCAATCAGAAAGGTTAGGTGTCTCTAGAAGTATTTGCAAACAAAATATCATGGGGACAATTGTGTAATGTTTTCTCAAGTACATAGAGTGCTTTAGGCCAGAATTCTACAAAAATGTAAGAAAAACCATTTTGATTACAAACATTCCAACTCCTGTAAATCATGTGTACAGAGCTGCAGCTACATCCTGCCATGAAATATTTCTTTCTCCCTTCTATACACTATCTCCTGGAGCCTCAGGCTCTTTAAGAGCTGCCACAAACCTGGAAGAGTATCAACACATTTCACACACACCCCCCTCAGTATTTAGATTATTTCACTGTAAACAATTATGGAGTAAAATATTACCCTCATTTTAAAAAATGGATTTTTGAAAGAATCTTGCAGACTAAAAATCATATTAGATAAAAATCTTGCATGAAATATGTGAGACAATTTTTAAAAAATCTTACGACTCAGCTTAAAAACAAGTTTTTCAGACAAGACTTCTGTTATTATATGTATAGGAATCACTCTAATTTTGTGTGACTTTCTAAACTAGGTCTAAGTGACAGCAATGACTGAACAGGGAAGTTACCCCATACAGTGATTTCTTTTTCCTAGAAAGAAAAACCATAATCACTCTAATTGAAAGTGACTTTAATAAAATTCTTAATACTTGGTAGATGTGAAAACCACTTCTTACATATTATAGTATTGTCTTGGGGTGATTCTTTGACCATACCGTATTCCCCATTGCCTGCTTGATTTCTAGTGTACCTGTAAATTGCAAAGCGGGGAGAGAGAAGCCGAGAGAACTCTTCAAAGAGCCCAGTTTGACCTTGCAATTAGAATGTTTTGCATTCTTTTCTCTCCCGATTCTGACAACACTTAGTTAGAAGACTTTTGCTCTCTAGTCTCTTCGGCTTTCAGCGGAGAAGGGACTGTGATCTGCCTCAGCGGCTTCTTTTCCTTTTTAGACTGTTTTTAGCTTGCTTTTCATCTGAGACC
>VWPU01007510.1:111859-129006 GCA_013398955.1 Callaeas wilsoni
GGGACCCTCCAAGGGGGATCGTCGGACCCTGCCTGGCCGGCCCGGCCCAGCTCAGGACTGCAGGTTTTACCTACAGAAAGAACTCTAAAATCCATAGTCCTCTTTTAAGAGACAGGGGAGGGGGTTTCAATATCCTTTTTTCCCCGTGACAGCAGGGGACTCTGTTTTGTTAAATGAATAGTTTTTTTCACTTTCACTCGAAAAATTATTTTCCCGAACCCATGAAGAAAGTGCTGCTGAGGCCTGCTTGCCTGGCAGGCAGGAGAGAGAAAGAGAGACGCCCCTCTCGGGTTGTTTCCTCCTGGATTTGTGTCCAAACTGACACAAGTATTCTTTTACTTAGATGTCAGTATTTAACTGGTTGAGAACCCTATTCTTAAAAAAATAAAATCACATTCTCTGACAAGTTTTCATGTATCTCAAAAGTTCCTTCTAAATAGGACTAAGTAGAAATGCAGGAAGCATGAAGAATGCTATGAGAATTTGGAGCACAAATAGCTTTTTGTGAAGGATGCAATTTAAAAAACAACTTTAATGATGATCTTTAATGATGTAATGATGGCTTTGAAACTGGCTTGTTTTCTTAACCAATTCAAATGCAGAATGTTGCTCCAGGGTACATGTATTCCCGATCATCTTTTTTTTTTTGGCCATGAGAGTACAAACAGACTAAAGGGCAGTTTACTTCCAGGACTGAGGAAAAACAGTGTGCTGATGGAGGATTGTAAGACAGGGCTCAAAAAGCGGGCAAACCTGCTTACTGAATAAAGCAATGTGTTACTTCACAGCTTATCTTGCCATTCAGCTCTTATTACTCAAAAGGAAGTGCATCTCCCAGTCACTGCTTGTGGTTATGGCAACGCCAGCAGCAACTGAATTTACTGGGGAGAAAATTTTGTTAGACTTCTGGTGCCCTTGTAAACAGATTCTATATATTATAGTGATCTTTTCTTCTTCATTGTATGGGGTCCTTTAAAAAGAAAACTGTTCTTCCGTTGTGCCATTCAAGGACATGATAGGCTTAATTTGAATTTTGCAGCAAATATAACCTTAGAAGTATTAATGAGCAAGTCAAGTCCTTTATCTGTTTTAAAGAATATTTTTTACCTATATATATATATATATGAGGCAAAAGCATGCAAACACATAGGTGTAAGAAAAGGCAAAGTGTACAAAATGCATCTTCACCTATCTCATACATGCCAAAAAAAAAGGCTTAGAAGTGAAACTGGAAATAGCTGAAGGGCTAGAAACAACTATAAGGTTTTCTGTAGTCTCTACTCAGCCAAACTTCTCTGGGCTTGAGATCTGTGGTAAAATAAAATATCTTTATGGAAACCTGATTTGTACCTTTGTTTGTAGATAGCTGTATATTTCTCTGCCTATGAAATCTTTTGGTTTTATTCCTGGTCTCAGCTTTGGATATACATATTTCAATTCCACTCAGTCATCTTGAACATGCATCTGTTGTCATATTCATTAGTAATGAGTGCATATTCTCATGTACATTTCTGTTTGAAAATGAGCTCCATTAATTGTTGCTGAATGTGATTCATGAGGAGAGGCATAATATGCAGTGTCTCCTCCTGTTATTGCGTTTCGTATCCAGAAATGTGTGGTGGGGAAAAGTCAGACCACAGGACATCACTGCATGCTCCTTCTTCTCTGGTGTGGGTGGGATGGCAGTAGGCTCTGAATTTTATTGGCCATAATGCCAGATGAAATATTCTGAGGGAATGACACAAAAGTCCAGTGACATAAAAGTCCAGTGAGGTAGAGATAACCATGCTGTATTCATTCTAAGGCTTCCCAAAATATCAACATGGACAGGTCTTTAATTATGCTGTAACTAGGTCCCCAACTGTGCCTGTTTTCAACTCCTTCCATTTCCTACCAGGAGGTCTGTGAATGTATGGAACATTCTAAGAAAAATCTAGTCCAAACAACAGCAGGTTGGCAAAACTTCCAACAAAACAGTTTTCCCTGATGAAAAATACCTTAATTCCTGTGAAATTTCAGTGAAGCAATAATCCGGGTTTTTGTCAGATATACTGATTAGGAGACCAGGTCTCCTAAGTCTGTCATTGCCAACAGCTTCATCATGATTTATTCTGAGGCTAAGAATCCCAAACAATGAAACAGTGAAGCTAGAAGTACAGAACTCTTTTAGCTAAGTGTAGTGGGTTGACTCCAGGTGGCAAATAAGCCCTCCCCTAGTAGGATGGGGGGGAGAATCAGAAAACAGAATTAAGAAAACTTGAGAGTAGAGATAAAGATAGATTAATAGAAGAAGGGGGAAGAGAGGGGGGAAAAAGCAAGTGATGGAAAGGCAATTACTCACTACCAGCTGACTGATGCTCAGTCTCTGAGCAAAGGCTACTTTGGAAAAACTCCCCGGAAGATTTATTGCTGAATATGACATTACATGGACTCTCTCGCCAGCTGGGGGGAGCTGGCCCAGCTGTGTTCCCTCACAACCTTTTGTCCATCCCCAGCCTACTGGCCTTTGGTGGCAGAGCTGGAGAGAGAGCTTTGACGCTGTGCAAGTGCTGTTCAGCAGCAGCCAAAACACTGACGTGCCAACAACAGCTGGGTCACGAATCTAAAACACAGCCCCGTATGGGCTGCTATGAAGAAAATTAACTCCACCCCAATGAGCCCCTGTACAATAAGATTTTTAATACGTGTTTGGCCTTGAATTCCACAAAACAAATGCCATTTCAATTATAACTGTTTTCTAAGGGAGACAGAGTGTTTTGGTAACATCCTAAATCCCTAGGAAATTACTAGGATGTTACATAAAACCACTTTTGCTAATCTGCCCAATTTTCACAAGGAAGTGGTGATTGCTTGACAACAGTGATGGCTTCATATTTGCAAATGACTTTTTTCTTAGTCATAGCTTCTTCTCATGCATGTTTGCCAAAGAAGAGAGAAGTTAGGAAAACATTCCTATATTTACAGCTTTTAAATTTAGATGTCTTACGCTATTTATTATTTTCTGCCTGCCTGTATTTCCAAATCTCTTTTTTGCATATTGTCGTAGTTTGACACTGGCCAAATGCCAGGCACCCATGAAAGCCACTCACTCACCCTCCTGTGCTACAGCTGGGCAGAGGAGAGTAAAATTTAAGCAAAGGGTTCATGCGTTGAGATAAAGATCGGGAGAAAACACTCCAAGGGCAAAACAGGCTCATCTTAGAGGTACAGAATGAGCTTATTACTAACAAAACCAGAGGAGGATAATGAGAAGTAAAAAAAAACCTTAAAAACACCTTTTCTTTCCCCAGCCCCTCCCTCCTTCCCACTGACAGCGTAGGGGGACAGGATGTGGGGATTTTGGTCAGTTTGTCACCCGCGGTTTTCTTCTGCTGGCCCGGGAGAGGAGACCTTCCCCTGTGACACACTGGGGCCTCTCCCATGGGAGACAGTTCTCCGTGAACTTCTCCGGCGTGGGTCCAATCTCACGAGCAGCAGCCAAACCGCACCTGCTGCAATGTCAACTCCCCCCACGGGCACACAGTCCTCCCAAAACTCCTGCAATGTGCGTCTCTCTTCCTGTGGGGTGCAGTCCTCTAAGGACAGGCTGCTCCAGCCTGGAAGCAGGGCCCCCTCTCCCCTCCGGGGCTCCCACTGGATCCCAGCCTCCTCCAGGCATCCACCCGCTCCGGCATGGGCACCTCCCCCACGGGCTGCGGGTGGATCTCTGCATTCCCTGTGGATCCCCATGGGCTGCAGGGGCACAGCTGCTTCACCATGGTCTTCACCACGGCCGGCAGAGGAATCTCGGCTCCGGCACCTGGAGCACCTCCTGCCCCTCCTTCTCCACTGACCTTGGTGTCGCCATGCTGTTTCCCTCACATGTTCTCACCTCCTCCTCTTCTCTGGAATAGAAAAAAACTGTGCCCACTTTGGTTTGATTTTTTCTTAAATCACAGAGGCGTTACCAACATCTCTCATTGGCCCAGGTTTGGTCAGCAGCATGTCCATCTTCAGAGCTATCAGAGACTGGCTCTGCCAGACGTGGTGGAAGCTTCTGGCGTCTTCTCACAGAAGCCATCTCTGTTGCCCCCCTACTACCAAAAACCAGGCTGTGCAAAACCAACACACATATTCAACGTGTACCTGCACAACTTGGTAGTGTAGAAAGGGAAGGAATGCAGCATGAGTAATTTCTGCAAAAGTCAGCATATGGCTTTTGTATCATTAGAGACGGATGGTTTAATAGGATTTAAATGATGCACTGGCTCCCTACTGGCTTTCATACAGTGGGGACTGTGGGTCAGACTCTTAAAATTATGAATCTCTAGCTAAATATAAATACCTAGCTCTTCACTGGAAGTCAAACAGCTTCTGAGGACTTTAGCATCTTATTTATTTTTGTATGTCTTAAACATCTGGTACCATGTGGCTTTCAGATTTGGGATGTTAATATTATTGTTTTCTTATCTTAAAGCAGAATTAATCCCACTTGAAATCTGGTGAAGGCAGTGGTGGCTGTCTAATTTGTAGTTAATTCTCCTGTAGGGTCAGTCCTTAAAGGTTCTTTTACTTTCCCAAATTAAGGGCTATTGCACTATGTACCTTCTATGTACCTTCTATGTACTAGTAACATCTTCTATAAGAAAAAAATTGATTGCTTGTGTTATTAAAGACTATTTTGTTAGAGAAATGAAGTTCACAAATGTGTCACAAATACAGCCTTCAGATAAAAAGTTCTGTGTCAGCTACAGATGCATTGCCAGGTGAGCAGCCAATGACATGGGAAGAACGAGTGGGTGGTAAAGTTATTTTGCTGCCTCACACACCAGCTCAGCTTTTAATTCTCTTTATAATTATATATGAGAACACATTATACAAGCAATCAGGCTCAGGGGAACTCCTCTTATTTATTACCTGAATAAAGTACACTGACATTAAATAACTATCATGAAGAAGTAAGTCATTGTCTCCCACAGGAGAGCTGTTCTTTTATCTCGTCTCAGAGATTGATCATTTCAGAGCCCACAGACAGGTCTCATCTTCTTTCCTATGTTTTTCCATTTACATATGCTAATGGCTACTCTGTAGATGGTACCACTTTCCTAAAGCCATTCTTACAGAAAATTAACTTTCTCAGAATTGATTGATGACACAGTTAAAAATGTAACTTTATTAAAAAGTATAATTACTAATATGTGAGCTAAACTTGACAGAAAAAATACAGCATAAGGAGTAGACTTAAACAAGTGCTATCACAATAATAAGCAATACAATACATTTATTTTGATCCCTTGGATCCCATACCTGATGAACAAAACAGCTATTCTACTAATATAAAGATTATTAGAGTTATTCTCCTCAAGGAAATAAGATTAGTCCTTGATTCTTGTAAGTGAAAACATAACTGTCTGCTTCAAGTTTTATAAGAGCATTTTAAGCTTTCTAGTGTACTAGTCATAGATGCCAATACAGTTTATGTTGTTGAATGAGGAGGAAAGAAACATATTACGCAGAAATGCCTCCTTCAATACTGTGTAATTTAATGTCATGTTTATTTTCAGTGGAAAGTGCTGTGCATTAGGGTTTAAATTTCTCATATACACATCAAAGAGGAGGGAAAGAAGAAAGTAGTGCCTGTGTGTACAGCTGAATCTTTTACTGAAACTTGTATGGCACATACATGAATTTCCAGAATCCAAAGAATGTCTTGGCATGGAGAAGATAGAGTGGCACTACACCTCTTCCATCTGTGATGATTTGCTGTCTACAGTTCTTATGTTCAAAGCTTTCAGGCTGCCCAGATCTACAGTTGAGCAGGGGTCAATAACAGATTCAGCAATGTTTCCCTCTTTACTTTGCCAAATGCCAGCTCAGTGACAAACCACAATCATATTTTATTTATGTTCAAAAGCTGAGGTTGCATTTAGAAGAAAGATACCACATTACGAGAGATGGGGAAGAGAATGTTCTTAGGAACAACTGGATAGCATTGTTTAGGATGTCTGCAGTGGCTAGAGGGGAGAGAGGACAGGTTTTAACTTATGTCTAGGGTTTCTACCAATCTAACATGACATCTATATGTAAATTGCAAAAACATATTTGAGTTAATCTATCCTGTAATGGAATCACCCAGACAAGGTACTTAACCAGGCTGGTCTTCATGTTCCAAAGAACATGTCAGTAGGTTTTAATCTTAAAATTATAGTCATAGAATGGCCTGGGTTAGAAGTAATCTTACAGATCATCTAGTTCTAACCCCTGGGGCATGTACAAGGAGACAAAGATTGGACTGTTTCCATGGTCCTTCATCTGTTCTAAGACTGGACAATACTTTCCAGAGCTATCCACATAACCTTTTTTGTGATTCATAAAGGCTACACAAAGAAAAAAAAAAGAGCAATTTTCTTATCGAGGACCTTAAAGGTCTTTGCAGAGAATTGATAGTATCAGGTCATGAAGGCAAAAAACCACCCCACATATATTAAAATTTATTGTCTGTAATATGACTCACATTGAACAGAAAGCTGTATGGTATGCAGTAAAAATTGTGCATAGTTGCTTTGGTCAGATTTACAGTTAAACCATTGGAAAAAACCAATAAACCTGTTATATCCACCAATATTATTAGATATGTTTTATATGTGACAGGTACATGCATTTACACAGACACACACAAGTATACTCTTTATATGAATTTACAAATATATACACACACATGTAAGTTATGATGAACTGCTTCAGACCAGCATTGAATGGAGGCACAGAGATGTAGAGATGGAATTTAAGATGAGAAGAAAAAAGGAAAAGGAGTATTTGCTGGCTTTAACTGCCTTTTAATTTGTAAACTAAATCCTAGTCAATGGTCTGGAATATTGAAAATTGCCCGAAGCTTTGCTAGGCAGAACAGATTACAAGGAAGCATTGGATAGTTTATAGAGCTGGACAGAAAACAAAATGTTTTAAAATTTCCACAGAATGGGGGGAAATGTTCTAATGAATATTTGGCAATGCCTTTCCCTGCTTGCTTTTTTTCCCCAGCAAGCTTATTCTTGTCATTACCATGTCTACCTATGTAAGTGCATGAGTACACATATACACACTAAGGAGATTAGATCACTCAAACAAGATGATAAATCCCAGATGCAAGCCATGGATATTCTCCATTTATACATAAAAGACAACCCCTTGGGGAATCTAGCCACTCTTCAATTGCAAAACATTTAAGGGTGCAGAGAGGATGTGGATCTTGATCCTGCAAACACTTAAACATGTGCTGCAGTGTAAGCTGTTAAGTAGTCTGAAGAAGTCAAGTGTGTAATGCTAAGTACATAATTTAGTTGCAAATTGAAGGTTTTAAAACACAGCAGAATGCATAGCTTTTAAAACTTCTAATATTTTTTTTTCTTAGCAATACCACCCAAAGCAGGAAGAAATAATCACAGCTTGAAAATATTTTAGTAGAATTATTGTAAAATCAAAGATTACAGTTAGAAGGGGCAACTGTCATAACCTTTATGTTCACAGATGCCAAAAAGATGCTGGTGGTCTAGGGATTATCTTCAAATACACAATGCTAAGACTCCAGTTGAACAGCAGGATGTCTGTTCTTAGCATTGCAGCAAGTCTGGAAACAAGGAGGTAAGAACATCACAAAGAGTCATAGATCTGTAGAAGGGGAATTCCTAGTTTTGCAAATCAGCAAATGTAAAAGCTCTAGATTAAGTCTGTGTCATCAAAGAGGAAAGATGTGAGTAAGGTCTGACTGATTAGATTGTCTGTGTGGAGAGGGCTTAAAGACTGAATGTTTTAACTTCATTAAACATGCTGTTAATGGGTTGTGAAGTTTAAAATGACCCTTCATCCTCAAAATACAGATGAGCTGGCTTCTACATATGCAGCAGTATTCTGAAAAGACAAGGCAAGGAGGTTATATTAAGGACTGGGTGGGACAGAAACGCTACAGAGGACATTTGCTTAAAAATATGTTCTTAGTTAGTTCTAAGACTGTCACTCCATACAGGGCAAATAGCAATCTTTTAGCCTTCTCTACATTATATTTCTTCTTCTTCTTGACTGACAGTCCCTTTTTCTATGAACAAGTAGAGAAAAATGAACACATTTTAAACCCTGTTCCTTTGTAATGTATGTAAGCATAAATAGAGCTGAATGAAAGGAAATATTTCATTTTATTAATTGCTTTTGCTTCTAAACAACTTCACTTCTGAGAGATAATCACATTAGGCTAATAACTAAACAAATCACATTTGCTTTACAACAGTTAAAGAACGGCATTGACCAGGATAATTATTCTTTTCATTGGAATGCAGAGGGCATCAGCTTGGAATAGTCCTGGTGGGACACAGTAGATGTGTTAAAGATACATTTTATCTATCAATCTGTACGTGAAGCTTTAAACTGTGATATTTTACATTTTCACAAGGGACTCGTAAGCATTAATTTCCATCACATTTCAGAGTAGGTCACAAAACAAATTTTTAACAGGTGTTTGAGGGCTGTTGAAGATAGGGGAAATTTTATTTTCCAGTGCTTTTCATTATCTTGTTTTTTGTTTTTATATTTGCGGTCTGTATTTTAAATTCATGACAGTGGATTCTGTGAAAGTATTATATGCAATGGAAAGCTAAAATCACACAAGCAGGACTGAAAGAAAACCCACTTAATGCAAATTCTTTTCCTAATTACTGGAACTGCATAAAAATGTGATAAATCCTGCAGCCAAATTTTATCAGCACAAAGTCATGTAGTTCCGTGGGGCCCACCAGCGTAACAGGGACTATTACAACAACCAACATTTTCCATTCTTTTCAACCTTTCTCCCTCAACTTCTAATCAGACATTGATGCAGTTTAACAGTATAATTTGGCTTTGATTTTTACAGGGTTTTTTTGGTATCTTTTATGTTGATTTCATGTGACAGTTCCAGCATTGATGTGCTGAAAGTATTCTCCAAGCCCCTGGGTGGTCTCTTAGCCATACAGAAAAGGAGTCGAAAACTGAACAGTATTATAGAGCAATAGGCTTGACAGGAGATTATTATTAATAAGGAAAATTTAATTAACTTTATATTTTCATAGCTCAGGCCTACAAAGATGAAGACTTAGAATACCAATAGCAGTAGGATGCTACAGTAACAGTAATTCAGTCGCTCCTTAAAGCACTGCAGGTCCAAGCTCTTGCAGGTGATGAATTTTACTAACCTTTAAAATGAGATATGGCAGGAAATACGTCTGGTTTTTAGCAGCACTAGCCCTTCCACTGCTGACAGAAGAGACAGAAGAGTTTATGGCTTTGCTCTAGTCACCTATCAAAACCTTCAGGTATTTGTCAAAATCACATTTCCCCATCACAAAGAGCACAAGCTGCTGACGTTTTCTGATTACTTTCAAGTCTGAAGGAGTGTTGCATGATACTATGTATATGATGCCTTGACATTAGCAATTATGCAACACCTATGAACTTAGGTTAAAAATATCATTTTTAAAGCAACGGTGGGAAGTTGCTCCAACAGGTTGGAGCAAATCTTTGCTTAAGGAACGCAAAGAAGGAGTTCACTCTTAACTCACCTGCTTATGTGTTTTCTCAAACACAAACACTACCAAATGTAACAAGTCAGCCATGATTTCCCTTTGTCAGGACCACAGATGTAACCATAGCAGCTCCAAAGCCAGACAGCTACGGTACAGAAAGGGTACACTTTTAACTGGGAAAAAAACCCAAGAAATTATGTTATAAGCGTAGGGTTTGGGGAAGGATTAAGGCAAAGACAAATGTCTACACATAGTCTTTGCAGGAGATGCAATTTGGGGGAAGCAGATTCACTACAGCTTTGTACTAGCTGGAGAAATGAAGTACCTGGTTTGTTGGGATTTTTAAATAGTAGTAATATCTCAGTCTAGATTTTATTGATGAAGTTATTGCTTTATTCATTCTTGCCCTGTGTAGTCATTGGAACAAAACTTGTATCATAAAAAAAAAACCAAAACCATAAGGATTTATTTGTTCCCCCACTGACTATCTGGCTTTCATTCTCAGATCTACTTATGATCTATTGCTAAAATGACAAAACTGAGATGATTAACAATATTAAATATCAGAATACAGAAGTAAATTTTTTATCCTTACTCAGAGCTCTGTCTCCACAAGCCATTCAATTACCAGATTCCATCCAGTCCCATCTGGGTGTGCCAGAATAACATTACATTTAATACAGTTCACATCAAAATTCCTAACTATAGAGGAAGAAATGTAGTGAAACAGCATCTTCATGTTACAGCAACATTGAGAGAGTTGCCAGAAAGACATTCAATTAAAAAAATTACATTGCATTTGCCATAGTTAATTATACTGAAAATACAATGAGAATTACTATTTTAAACTAATATAATTTTTTTTTCAGTGTCTCTCAGTATAGCTTCCCTTTCACAACATTTCTGTTCCCTCCTGTTGTTAGCTTAAGAACCTGAGGTATAGATTCACAAGCCAGCTAAGATTTCCCATGTAAATCTGGCAATGGTTAGGTAGCTGTTTACCTTGTAATTTTATGCAACCCTTTTTTTGCACTTCTACTCTTTACTAAAGATTAAGAACATAACAAAAATCAAACCATGTCTTGCTCAGTACCAGTGTCTGAGAGGGACCAATACCATCCTGCTTAGAGAAAACAGAACACACAAGTGAAATAATTCCTTGTCCTGTTCTTGCTTTTGTCCAGTCTGGTGCTTTGGTTTTCCTGAGTCAGACACTACCTGTATTTAACACTTCTTCATGTTTAACACTTCTTCAGATTAATAGCCCTCAAAAGAGTTCACTATAAGTAATTTAGCACCAGGCTTTTAAATCTGGTATACTACTGAACTAATATTTTAGTGGATTTTCAGATTTTTTGATTCTTTAGAAATCAAATAAGCAATACCACTTCACATGAATCTGTAACAGTTTTTGAACATTTTGTTCACTTCTTCTTCAAAACAAGGTCTGTGCTTTGTTCCTGTGTCAATAGACTTCTGTGAGATCAAGTCATACTCTATTCTTTTAAGCACAGTAAAAACCAATGGTGTTAACCTAAAAATTGAGATGGCCAAACCATCAGAGAGGGAAGTTAACAGGGCACCAGGCGGAGATTGTCCTTCTAGTTTCTTCAAACTACAGATAATAAAAACCATTTTCATAATTTGCTGTGCCAAGAAAATTCTATCTGTAGTGAGATATCTTACTCCTGTCCAAGAAAAGAGTTCATTTTATCTAGGGAACAGATAGGAAACATATTTTCCATTAGAGTGAGGCAGGGGAATCTGTTTTCCTCAAAATACTTGCTTAAAGCCTCAACAAAGCTCAATGGGAGGGGGAAAAAGTCCTATCTGCTTCTCTCTGTGAGGACACTTCTGTTTTATCTTACTTTATAAAGATACACATGAAAACAGGCATGCTGGGTGAAATCCTCAGCAAAAACCAGTGGAACCTCATGCAATAAAGCTAATTGATAATCTGTGCTTCTGCTCCTTCAGGGCGCGTCTGTTCTTACCATCCCATCCCATCCCATCCCATGTTAAGTCAAAAAATATTGTCTTTCTCTACAAAGCAGGGAAAGGCTTACGGAAAGTCACAGCCTAACTCAGTGCAGCAGTAAAAGCTGAGGAACCCTCTGCATGCACTTGCTTCCTTTTAGGATCCTCAGCTGTGAACTCTCTCCTTCAGAGACCACAGAGACCTTTTCATAAAACAAAGGCAAAGAACGTGCTTTTCCTGGTTTGGTGAATGCATCTTTTTCTTACCAGGCCAGCCACAGGTTACTTATTCATATATTCAGCATTATCAAATAGCAATGGAATGTGGGTAGGATGCACCCCTCATCGGGGGTGCCACGTCTGTATTTGGACACAGCCAGATGGGGCTGCTCAGTGACCTTACTGCCTCACTACCCAGGAAGCTGTTCCCACACATAAAGTAAAAGCTAGCAGAGAAATGATAGGCCCAGAAAGAAGGAACACAGCTTTTAGCAATAGGATATGGGATTTGAGAGATTTTTAATCCCCCCTTCTTCTTGTGGGATTTTCCTAAAACACATTTGAGTGTCTACATGACCAAAGCTTTTGGTACTAATAATCTGAGAATTTGAGAAAAATATTCTATTATTTGTTTATCATCTGCATTGGTTATACTTTTTAAGAATATTTTTTCTCATCCACATCTTAGAAGACCACATAACAGTCAAGACTTTTACCCAGTAATGTTAATTTTTATTTCACAAATATCAGAAATAATGGTGCAAATACAAATAGATGAAAGTCAGTAGGACTGAGTATGAAGTACACCATTACCTACAAATCAATGGTTTGGACCTTACTCAATTAGCCTTTATTCTATATAGGGTAAAGGATTAATTCTATGGTGCCCTACTTTTAAAAAATTTTTACTAAGTGATCTGTACACACACAAAGACAAACTGCATGGGAGACAGAAAGGGAAGAAATAGTAGTTGAGAATTGTATCATACTCAGCTTATCAATGTAATTACATGTCAGTACTACATTTCAGTGAGCATAAAACAAAGATTATTCCATCAATATTCCACTAGTCAAGGGACTTCCCAGACTTCAAAATATTCTGGCACATTCTGAGTAAATACGGCTGATAGATCATGAATTAAGAATATAAAAATAGTTGAGAAAAATAAAAGAGTAAGTGGTTGATCCAAAGATGGTTGAAGTTAATGGAAAGTCTAACAGTGATTTTATTTGACTCTTAATAACTCCTGGAGACTGATTTCCTATGATTTACATTAACTCTTATACTGCTTATCAAAGACAAATTCCATTAGATTTTTAAATTGAAGTCCTTTATTGCATAAGTCAAATATAGTATGTACAAGAGGTCAAATATAAAAGAGAATTAGGGGCTAAAACATACTGAAGAAGTCATTACTTCTGAAAGCTAAACAGACTGTCCATGCTGAGTACATTTACATGGCAGTTTAAAAAATAGCCTCTGCAAATTTTAAAAGCGTTTTGGAAAACAAATGTCACTCACCAGCCCCTCAGTTTTCTGAGAAAGCCGCCAGCAGAATAAACATCAGTAAAGTTAACCTGTTGTGATGCTGTAAAGTTAGCCACAGAATGAATGAAATGAATAAATGCACGTGGCCATTACTGATTCTGTGCTTCTATTTATTTGGTGTCAAAGGTAGGGAAGTGGGATAGAATCAAATATCTCATTCTGAACTGGAACTGGCAATGTGTCTTAGTGTGTCTTCCTATGTTTTAGTGATGTTTCAGGACATTAGTTTCAGAGCTGTTAAACCATGTTTTTAAATCAAATGAACCTTAGCTAAGTTAAAAGTCACACAACCTACAATTTGGAGGGAAGATTGCAATTTGACTTTAAGGGCAGAATTGATTAGACAAAGAATGTTAACAATTTATTGCTTTGGAAAGGATGAGTACACTTACCATTCACATATATGAACTAGAACAAGTGAAAATAAATTATTTTTACACACAGAAAGAACTAAAAACATTAAGGATCAGTGCAAGAGAACTCATCCCTCTCTGATACTTTTGGATCTGCCCAGGGCTGCAGGCTATCTCTCAGCCATCTGCTCCTTTACAGGAGGAGTGTTATCTGCTGAAGGCAACTCTTTCCAAACATTCAGCACTTGGCAATACTGCAATAACCCTTTGAAGCTTTGCAGGGAAATTTCTCCCAGCTTCCAGGTTCTGTTCACAGCTTTATTTGGAGTTATCATTCATTCTCTATCTCTGCACAGATAACTAATACAACACCACAGATTTAAAGGGCTTATTCAGATTTACCTTGCCTTACAATATAGACATGCTTAATGGTACAGCACGAAGGATTCATTTAAAAAAGACTTCCATTTGTACTCTTAGCTACACAGTTGGAAAGAAAAGGCTTATAATTAATTAGATATAGTGGGCAATTATAGCTTAAGCTTAATCAGATTCTTCTCTAAGTGTTTACCTGAGTTTACAAAACCTGGGTAAAAACTTCTAAGTGTCAGACCTAGGGATTCATTGTTCAGGACAGCATCCACCTACCCAGCTGCCTTCAGCTCTCAACCTCTGCTTCCCCTCTCTTGTGCCCTACCATTCACGCTAGTTACTTGTTATTCCAAGGAGCCTACCATAAGCACTGCCTTTCCTGTAGGTGATCCCCTTATTTGCCTACGAGTTGAGGGTTTGGCTACAACTAGAAAAAACATTTGTAGCTTTGTCTAGAGGCAACTGTTTTTAAAACTCAAGGGTGAATTTTCATTTCCAGTTTACACCTGAGCAGCTACACACACCTATTGGTACACATTTTGGCAAATACTGCTGATTGCTCTTCTCAACTCAGTTACCTAAAATAGTCTTTGATCAACCTGCTACCCACTTGGCTGCTGCTCACTCTGCACTGTTCCCCCAAATGCAATGTGAGATAATGACATCTTGTTAAATAATGTAGAAGACATGTATTTTGTATACCTTAAGTTAATGATCTAAGGTGTACTGCTACAAACATCCCACTGGCATGTTTGCAATAGAAGTGTCAGATGACAAAGTTGCTCTGTTGGCCATGTTTATGAGAAAATTCCCTTTTTTTCCCTTGGACTTTTTTCTGGGAATCCTGTTACCCATACATACATGCCAGAGCTGCACAGCCAAGAACTTATGCAGATAATCATTAAACCAGAACAATCTAGTTGCAGATCCAAGAACTTAGCATCAGCAGAGCCACCTTCTTTGTTATCTGAATTTTTAAACTCTATTTTCAGCATTGCCCAAGTTCTGTTCCTTGTCATCCAACACATCTTTTTTCTTTGATTTATCACTATGCTCTTCCCTTCCTTGTGAGACAGTCCTGAGTCAGCAACAGCACTTCTGCTCAAGCTTTGTTCAAAAAATTATTTTAATTTATTCATAGACAGAACTTTAGAATCAGCCTTAAGACTAAACATATGTTTGAAAACTTTACTGAACAGGCTGAGATTACTAAAGTCTAAGTTAGCTTTGGAATAATTTTCAAAACCAAACTTAAATCTCTCTTTCTTCATTGTTAATCATAAAACCGACTCTGGGAAATGCTGCTTTGTGCTACAGTGTCTAAATGCCCCCTAGCATTGATATCATCACTCCCTGTGCCATGTTTTCAGTTGAATATTAAGTAATGACTTGGACTACATAACCATGATAATATCTTAAATTCTTCATTCAACAGTCTTGGTATTCCTCCCAAACATCCTGCTATTTAATAACATACACATACAAAATTGCAGGTTGACTTCACATTCCATCTTAAGTAAAAGAGGTGTTTTCAGTAGTGTGACACAATTTTACATAGCCTATGATTTACTTAACTAAAATTATGGAAATTACTGACAGAAACTATCTGAAATTTAACCTGCTGGAAAGTCCTATTTTCCTATTATAAGCATGAGACTGCCCTAGAATAACTTTCATTTTCCATAAATTCACTGTCACTGACACAACTTTGTTACCATGAGTGCCCAGTACTACTTTTGGCAAGTTGTCAGCTCTTTTAACCACAATATGCTCTTTCTCTGCTGTCACTCTAAGAGGCTACAGGGCTGATAGTAGCAGAGGGAGCTGGCAGAGGAAAACCAGTCTAGAAAAGATGAAAGGTGCCTGTACTCCAGCAGCCATTACTGCCATCTCTTTCGATCCCCTGAATGATCCATGACAAAAAGTGTTAATCCTCCTGTAAATACCACTCCATCAGGACTAGCAGGGGTCAAAGAAGTAGCTCAATGTTTAAATTTTGTCAAAGCTTCTCACATCTCTCTTTCTAGGTCTTGACTTCATAACTTGTTTTGTAAAATACCTCTTTCTTTCCTCTTGTTTTCTTTATAAACATGTGGTTTGGGAAAAATGAGAAATAAAATGCAAACTAATTTCAGACATATGCAGATTTTCAGGATAAAAGTTTGTCATATCTGCCGACAAATAACCCAAAGAGTTGAGTAAACAATTAAGAAAACTCATTGTTAAAATTTCCCTGAATCCTTAGGACAAAAGCGTCTGCCTTACAGAACTGACAGGAATACAAGACACTGGATTCAATTCTCAGGCTGTGCCAGTGATTCCTTTTAAAAACTCCCTGCCATCATAGAGCTGAACTGTTTCTTGCAATGAAGAAGCTCAGGGTATATGAGCAAAAGAGGACTGAGGTTACCCCCACAATTCTGCTGTGCCTCTGCCTTGACTCCAAGCCCTGATACCTCCTCGTGCAGGGAAAGCTGCTCTGCAAAGCCGTTCAGGTCAGTACCCCATGAAAGAAGTCTTCGCTGACCATTGTAGCCTGGCAGATGTTCAGTGGATGGCACTAAGATGTGTTTTACTGTCGTCAACTTTTATTTTTTAGACTTAGTCCTACATACGCTACAGAGAATGTGAAACATTTCTGTGGACTGCTGTACTGCTTGGTGTGTGTAAAGTAGTTCAATGACTGCACAACCTCAGGCCTACAGTGGAAAGTACCAGCACTGACAAATCTTAAATGCTGATATTTCTTCTGCTCTTTGTCCTCTGACAGACATCTCTGAAGAGGAGCATCTCCGCAAGTCTTGAAACTTAGGGTCTTGGAACTGTTAAATATTTGCTAAACTCAGTCTGCATTAATGGTAATGAAGATTACATATAGTGAAGATTAAAGAAACATAAAACACTCTTGGTGATCTATCAAAGGACCAATTAGAAACCGGCTCTTCTTCAGCATTTTACTGTACATTAGAAAGTAAATACAATTCTGGATTGGAGGACAATAGGATATTGCTCACGATGCCGGCTTGCTTTGGGTCTGTTTGGATCCGTTTGGGATATGGGTCTTCACAGAGCCCCCGACAAGAACCAACGACTGTTTCGTTCGTTTTCTTGCAGAGACTCCCCACCAGGGAGCCCCGGGCACGGGACGCCACAGCGCTCCGGGAACAAGCCCCGGCCGTGGCGGCCCCGGAGCCGGGACGGGGCACGGACACCCCACCGGCGACCCCGGCGGGGCCGGGCCGGGTCGGGCAGGGGGGCGGGCCGAGGCCCCCGAGGGAGGGGCTGCGCGGAGGAGCGGGGTGGGCGCACGGGGCGGCCACAGGCGCTGGGAGCTGCTGCCGGGCCGGGAGCGAGCGCGGCGGGGAG
>VWPU01007511.1:0-10266 GCA_013398955.1 Callaeas wilsoni
GAAGAAGAAGAAGAAGATGAGGATGAGGAAAGAGGGGCGTGAATTCCGCGAGGAGGAAACTCCGATGTTTACAGAATAGCTTTAACTCTTCACCTGGCTGTGGGGCTGGGGAGGGAGCCCGGCTGTTCTCCACCAGTCCTTCCCAAATACCAGTATTCCGTTTGCAAACTGAAATAACCAGAAAGAAAAGGTCCGGTTGCACTTTTTATTTTAGGACATGCAAGGGTTGTCTTTATTTTTTTAAAATCATTCTATTATTATAATAATAATTTTTTTTTGTGGTTCTTTTTGTATGTAGTTATTTTTTTGGATGATTCTCAGTGGTTCTATAATTTTTTTTTTTTTTTTNTGCAGGTCTATCTTGTATTTTGCCAATGTGAAAACTGCCCAAAAATGTGTGATGTGAGGTCAGGAGGTCGTGGGATGGAGGAGGCACAGTTAACACACCATGTCACAAAAACCAGATGGATTTCTATCTCCATTTTATTTCATGGTTGACTTGGGGGTTTTTTGTTTTGGTTTGGTTTTATTTTGTTTTGAGTTTGTTTTTTATTTGTTGTTCTTGGGGGGGGGGTTTTGGTTTTTTTTTTGTTTTGTTTTTTTTTTTTTTTCTTTTTAGTTTTTTTTTAGTTTTATTTTTTTATTTTTTACCTCTTTATGTATATGTAGGGAATTTATAGGAAAATATGTACTTTATTGAATAAATTTTAAAAACTAAAATATATTTTATTTTAAAAAGAAAATAACGGACCTTTAACCTTACATGGCTAAAGTACTGATTATATATTTGCTGAGCTGACTTGACGGTTATGAAAATTGTATCAAGAGTTTTATTTTTTGACTTCAAAGCCTTCTTAATAAAGACTTTTTACTATATATGAATTCTTGCGCTACCCACGGTGTCTCCCTGCCTGGAGCCTCTTGGTACCCGTTCCCATGTCCTTGGGGCCAGGGAGAAAGGGGCCAGCTTGGGGGCAGGAGCACGAACTGATGGGCACATCTGCCACCTCCCACAGGTGGATTTGTCCCTGTCCAGGCTGCGTGACCCTGCTCTGGGTCTGGCCTTCTCCTTGTCCCCGCAGATGCTCCTGCTCCAGGCATTGTGGTGCTGCTGGGCAGGTCCCAGTCCCAAAATCCATCCACGCTCTGGGCTGAGCCCCCAGCGTGGGCTGCAGGGGAGGGGGGTTTCTGTCCCTCTGCCTCGCTCATTTGAGTCCCCACCTGCAGAGCTGCCCCCGGCCCTGGGCACAACATCAGGAGGACGTGGAGCTGCTGGAGCCAGTCCAGAGGAGGCCACGGAGATGCTCCAAGGGCTGGAGCCCCTCTGCTCTGGAGCCAGGCTGGGAGAGCTGGGGGTGTTCACCTGGAGAAGAGAAGGATCCAGGGAGAGCTCAGAGCCCCTTGCAGGGCCTGAAGGGGCTCCAGGAGCGCTGGAGAGGGACTGGGGACAAGGGATGGAGGGACAGGACACAGGGAATGGCTTCCACTGCCAGAGGGCAGGGCTAGATGGGATATTGGGAAGGAATTCCTGTCTGTGAGGGTGGGGAGGCCCTGGCACAGGGTGCCCAGAGCAGCTGTGGCTGCCCCTGGATCCCTGGCAGTGTCCAAGACCAGGTTGGACAGGCCTTGGAGCAGTCTGGGACAGTGGAAGGTGTCCCTGCCATGGCAGGGGTGGCACTGGATGGGCTTTGAGGTCCCTTCCAACCCAAACCATTCTCCATGCTCGCCATCCCTCACCTCACTTGCACACCCCATTGTCACTCTGTCCTCAGCTGCACCCACCCCCCGTGTGGCACCCAGTCACCAGGGTTTCACTGTGGCCCTGCAGGGCTGGCCGGGCCACTCAGGCGTGTGGGGACAGCTGGTAACAGCACCCACGGCTGTGGGGACACATGGGCATTTGGGGCCATGGAAAATGGGGATCTACACACAGTGGCAGCCCTGCAGAGTAGCACCCGTGGGCAGTGGAGGCCCAGACAGCGGCACTTGTGCGCACTGGGGACACCCCGAGGTGTCGGAGCACCACCAGTGCGATGGTGACTGGTTTCCATTGTTACTGGAGTCCCTCTGATGAGGGGAGTGGGGGCTGTGCTGTGGGGCTGCGGTGGCGTGGGGTTCTTGGGGTGCCCTGCGTGAGGGACCTTGAGGGGCCCTGGGTGCCATTGAATGAGGACAGTTTTGGGGTCTCCTAAACAGGAGAGTTCTTTGGCTGCCCATGATGGGCTCTTGGGGTGTCCCAGGTGAGAGAGCAGTGAGAGTTTGGGGTGTCCCGTGTTGGGGGTGCCTGATGAGCCTTCTTTGTATGCCCCAAGTGAGGTCTTGGGGTGCCCCTTATGGGGACCCTTGGCTTGTCTCGAATCAGGGGTATCGAGGTGCCCAAGCTGGGAGGGATCTCGTGGTGCTGCAGCAGGGGGGGACCAGCCCCGGCACCCCCAGGAGCTCCTCCGGCCTGGGGAGGGGCTGGGGGACAGAAGGAGGAGTGAAGAGGGGTGGGGAACATAATCCCCTCCCCCTCCAATTGTCGGCAATTCACGACCATAAAGAGCTGCAGGGGGGGCATGGGGAGGACTGGCAGCAGCGGCAGCAGCAGCTGGGGTAGGGGGGGTCGGTCACGCTATGGCTGCGGGGGTCCCCACGGTCGCGAGTGACCCGTACGTGCAGCTGAAGGGCCCAGGGTCCCACCCGCCGTGCTGTGAAGAGAGCTGGAGGGGGCTTGACCCCCTTCCCGTGGGTCTGGGGGGCTCATTCCCAGCCCAGGGGGCTCCACACTCTGTAACTGGAGGGGCTGTGGTGGCTTGGGTGTCCCCTGGGTCACCTCTGCGGGGGTGCTCAGCCTGGTGGCCTGTAGCACCTTGCAGGGGGCTCGACACAGGTGAGAAGAGGGTTCGGTGTCTGCTGAGCACCCACCTGTGCTGCTGCTTGCCCGACTCACCTGCTGCTCATCCTCTGCCCCGGGGAAGGGGATGGGGAGCTGGTCCAGCTCTGCCCATCAAGGACCATGAGCAGGCAGCAGGATGGGCCCTGGCTCTTTCCTTGTGCTGGTGTGTGCCCAAAATGATCACCACAGCCCAGGACAGCCCCAAAACATGGCCCTTCCTCCCTGCATGTACAACAGGAACCTGGGGCTCGGTGGTGCTGGAATCTCTTCACCATCCATCCTTCAAAGAGTGATTTGGATCCTGATGTCCCATCCCTGAAAAGTCCAAGGCCAGGCTGGATCGGGCTTGGAGCAACCTGGGATAGTGGGAGATGACCTTGCCCGTGGCAGGGAGTGGAATGAGATGGGCTTTGAAGTGCCACCTTAAAGGTGCCCAAACCATTCTGGGATTCTATGGGGATTTCTTGGATGTGAATCCAAAGCTCAGCCCTTCCTTCTCCCTCCCCAGCCTATTCAATGCTCAGATGATTGACTCTAATGACGCTGAAGACCTGGAAATGTTTGCTGCAGCCACATTTGCAATCCCTGAATTTGCAAAACCAGCAAAACAGGGTGATTCTTCAGGCCCTGGAGGGGCAGGGGCTGAGCTCTGCTCTGGGACAGGGACAGGAGCCCAGGAACGGCTGGAGCTGTGTCAGGGCTTGGGATGGATCTCAGGGAAAGGTTCTTCCCCCCGAGGGTGCTGGGCACTGCCCAGGCTCCCCAGGGAATGGTCCCGGCCCCAAGGCTGCCAGAGCTCCAGGAGCGTTTGGACAGCGCTGCCAGGCACAGGCTTGGGCCATGGGCACCTGTGCCAGGAACAAGGGCAGCAGGAGCAGGTTCCCTGGCCCCAGAGCTCAGGTCATCCTGTGCCGGGGGACCTTAAGGTGCTCACCCTCTTGCCAGCTGACCGGGCTATCTGTATCAGTGTTTTGAGGCTTTTTGGCCCAGTTTTCACCTCTCTTCCCCCTGGTTTTGTGCTGCTTTGTTTGTGCTGAGTGTGGGATCCTGCTCCCTGTGGGGTGGCTCCAGACAGGATTGTTCCAGATGTGAAGTCCTTCAGGGCCAGGGAACACACACCCAGGGTGCTGGGTCCCATGGCCTGCCCTGCCACCGGGCTGCCTGTCCCAGGTGAGAGCTGTGGGAAGCTGCAGCACTCGGCTCCAAGGCTGGTGGCCAGATGCTTTCCTGGCTCGTGGCCACGGCTCTCTGCAGCGGTCCTCTCCCTGCTGTGTCCCACAGGCTGCCCGGGTGTGGATCCCTGACCACGCTGAAGTCTGGAGGGCGGCAGAAATAACCGGAGGCTACAAGGAAGGAGATGCCATTCTCCACCTCTGCCTGGAAGGTGGCTCGGCAAGGCTGGAGCTGTGCAGCCCTGTGGGTCCCTCCTGTGCTCCCCATGTAGTCAGGAATCCCCAGGAGTGGGAGATGCTTCACTCTGCACCCCAGACTAGCCTGGGCTCCTCAGCAGGCCTGGGGGGCTCACACACTGACTGGACATGGCCCACCTGGTGCCTGAGCAGGTGCCCAGAGCCTGCAGTGTGTCTGGCTCGGGGAGCCCCATGTTCCCCAGCCACCTGGGGAGCTGGTCCTCACTCCTGCTCCTCCCTGGCTTCCCAAAACGCCTCCAGCTCAGCTGATGCTGGCTAGGGTGGGATTCCTGGTGACCGCCAGCCCAAATGTGGCCTGCAGACAGAAGCCCTCCAGCGGTACTGCTCCCATAGCCCCATCCTGCTTTTGTGGGGCCACCTGTCTCTGTTCAGCCCTCCTGCTCCTCCATGGCCATCCCTGCAGGCACCGGCCTACCCCATCGAGCTCCAGCTGCCTCCTCTCTGCAGCCCCGACTGCCTCTCTGGTGCCAGTGACCTGGTGGCCCTGAGCCACCCGCACGAGCCACCTGTGCCGCACTTGATCCGCCGGCACTTCCTGGAGGCCAATTCCACCTACACCTACCACAGTGAGCCCCAAGCCCCCTCCTGCTCCCTGCCCTGCCCTGGCACAGTGCTCTTCCTCCAGGCGTCATCCTCATCACCATCAAGCCCTACAAGCCGCTGCCCATCTACGCGGAGGAGGTGATTTATGCCTACAGCGGCCGCGAGCTGGGGAACACAGACCCCCACGTCCTGGCAGAGAACGCCTTCAGGCCGATGGTGAGGTAAGGGAATGCCCTGGGGCTGCAGAGGGGAAGGGCTGAGGCCCCTCTGGGAGGTGGTGTGTCCTCCCCTGTCCCTGTCCGGCAGGTTTGGGAAGAACCAGTCCCTCATCCTCAGTGAGGAGCTGGGCGCGGGGAGAACGGCGTCGGCCAAGTACGCCTTGAGGTTCTTCACCACGGTCAGGGGCTGCTGGGGTGACTCCAGCGTGGAGGAGAAGGTCCTGGGCTCCATCCCCCTCATGGAGGTGGGTACCCCCAGTCTCCAGACTCTGTGTGGGGAAAGCTGGGTGTGCCCGCAGCCTCTCCCTGTGCTCCTCGTGGCCTGGGTCCCTGGTGTGAGGCTGCATCTGTTCCCTCCTTGGAAAATGAGTGCAGGGGCTGACCCTCCCCAGAGCACCTGGAGGTCTGGGGCCAGCTCAAACCTCCTCCCTCCCTGCTTGTCAGGCTTTTGGGAATGCAAAAACAACCAGGAATGACAGCAGCCGCTTTGGGAAGTACTTAGAGATTGGATTTATCCAAGAGAATGTCACAGGGGCCACCATCAAAACCTACCTGCAGGAGAAGCCCCGTGTCACCTTCCCGGTGGGTGTCTCAGGCCCGTCCCAGTGCCACCCCAGTGGGAGCCCCAGCCCTTGCAGTGGGAGGTTGTTCTTTCTGAGCATCCCTGAGGGATGTGACCCCAGTGCTGCTGAGTCGAGCTGGGAGAGAGGAAAGTGTCGCTTGCCCCTGGGGCTGCAGTGCTGCTGCAGGATGGCCCACGGCCACCTGGCTTCTGGGTGACTTTCTTGTTCATCCACAGGCAAAAGAGGAGAGGAACTACCACATCTTCTACTGGCTCTGTGCCTCAGCCACCCTGCCCGAGCTCCAGGGCCCGGCTCTCCGTGAGTGTCCCCACATGTCCCCATGAGCCCCATAGCTGCCAGCCTGTCCCATGCTGGGCGGTGCCAGCCCTTTCTGCCCTCCCAGCTGCTGGCTGGGTGCTGGAGGGGGCTCTGCTGATGATAATCGCAGAATCACAGGATGGTTTAGGTGGGGGGGGACCTTAAAGCCCATCCCATTCCTCCTGCTTCCATGGGCAGGGACACCTTCCACTATCCCAGGCTGCTCCAAGCCCCATCCAACCTGGCCTTGAACAGTTCCAGGGATCCAGGGGCAGCCCCAGCTGCTCTGGGCACTCTGTGCCAGGGCCTGTCCCTCTCGCAGGGAACGATTTCTTCCCAATATCCCATCTATCCCTGCCCTTTCTGCTGCACGCCCAGGCCTGGGAGGGGGGTGGTTGGGAGCCCCATGGGGCAGATTGTGCTGGGTCCCAGCCTGACACATGTCCCTCACACATGGGGCAGAATCCTACACCTGCCAGGGCCAATGCTCCAGTGCCCGGAGTGCCAGAGACACCGAGGTCTTGGAGAGCACCTGGCATTCCCTGTTCCTCCTGGGTGAGGTCCTGGCTGTGCAGGGGTGGGGAGGGGTGGACAGGGCTGTCCCCAGGGCTGGCTGTTCCCCTGTCCTCACCCAGACCCTGGGGTAGGAGTGCTGGGGCCAGGGATCCCAGTGCTGGGAGCCTGGCTGTTTACTGGGAATTCCATCCCTCTGGTTTGTGGGATGTGGGGGCAGCCTGGGGGTCCCTCACGTGTGTGGACCTGAGGGACCCCTCCCTTGCTGTGCCTGCAGGTGTCCCCCAGTCTGAGCAGCTGGAGCCGTCCAGCACCTTGGCTGCCATCCTGCACTTGGGCAACGTCGTGATCAGAGGGCGGGACTGGCGTGGGGACAGCTGTGTTGTGGAGGTGGGAGAGGACTCGATGCCACCACCCCAAACTGTCCCCAGAGCTGCAGCCAGGCCTCAGTGACAAGGACTGTCCCTTTGCAGCCAGGCAGCGAGGCCCTGGGGCTATTCTGCGCTCTGCTGGGCGTGGAGGTGGCAGAGGTGATGCGCTGGCTCTGCCACCCCAAGCTGGTCACTGCTGGTGAGACCTTCGTGAAGCTGCTGTCCGTGCACGTGTACAGACAGGTCTTCAGCTGGAGGGTGAGGAGGGTCAGCCGTGCCCTGCGGTCACTGGAGGGTCACCACACCTCCATTGGCATCCTGGACATCAATGGGTAAGAGTGGCTCCCCTCTCCTGGGTTGCCTGGAAGAACTTGATCCCGGTCCTGCTCCGGCTGGGACACAGCCATGCGGGTCCCTGCAGTGGGGACAGCTGGGTGCCTGAGGTGGCTCTGCCAGGGAGGTGCCTCAGGCTGGTCTCTGCTGCCCACAGGTTTGAGATGCTTGAGCACAACAGCTTTGAGCAGTTCTGCATCAACTCTGCCAATGAGAAGCTTCAGCAGTGCTTTAACCTGGTGGGTATCGCCCAGGTGTGTGCCCAGGTGTGCCCTTCACTGTGAGCCACTGAGGAGGGCCTGCATGTCCCTGATGATCTTGTGCTCTCTGTCTCCGTCGTGGCTGTGCTTCAGTCCCTGCAAGCCCAGGGCTCAGCACAGTCCCTGCTCTCTCCCAGAGTGTTCCACAGAAAGGGCTGCTCAGGGGTCCTATGGAAACCGAGTCGCTGCCTGGGGCCTGACCACCTTTGTCCCCACCGGCCACTCCTGATTTCCTCTCTCTGCCTTCCGGCACATCTTCAGGCTGGATCAGGAGGAGTACGTGACCGAGGGGATCCCTTGGGTGTTTGTCAACTTCTGTGACAACCAGCCGTGCCTGGAGCTCATCGAGGGCTGACTTGGCATCCTGGACCTGCTGAATGAGGAGTGCAAATTGGGTGAGGGGTGCTGGCAACAGGCTGCTGTGACCACCCAGAGCTCCCCACTGCCCCCTCTGACCCATTTGCATTTCAGATGCCTCAAGGCAGTGAGCTGGGAGCTTCTGGGAGCTGGGCCCAGAAGCTTTACCAGACCCATCTCTTCCAGAAGCCCAAGAGGCCCATGGATGCTTTCATTGTCTCCCACTTTGCTGGAAAGGTAGGGAACGCTGTGGGTGGGCTGGGCTGGGCAGGGACTCCACACAAGTGGTCCCCTGTCTGGAGATCACGGTGGCACCTCCTGCACCCTCCCAGGGTGGATCCTGCTGGGCTGAAACTCCTTGTCTGAGGGTAAAACCAGGGAAACTGGTTCCCATCAGCAGCCTCACAGCAGGGCAAGAGAAGCAGGGTGGCCACCACCATGTCTGACTCCTGCACGGACATTTCCCAAGTCCTTGGACTGTGTCCAAGCAGAGCTCCGCACCAAACTGGTCTGGGAAGCTGCAGGCTGAGGCTGGTGCCGGTGTTGTGCCCTGCCAGGTGGAATACCAGCGTGATGGGTTTGTGGAGAAGCACAGAGATGCTGTTCCCAAGGAGCTGGTGTGGGGCTGCTGTGAGCCAGCACAGTGAGATCCCCTGGGCAGGTGCTGAGCAGGCAAAGCCTGACTGGGCTGTGGGAGCCTGAGAGGGACTGACGGTGCAGGAGGTAAATCCCTGTCTGCCAGTCCCACGCAGAGCTGGCCTTGGTCACGGTGCCCTGAGAGCACAGTCCTTGAATACCCTGGGTTGGAAGGAACCAACGGCAATCGAGTCCAGCCCCTGGCCCTGTGCAGACACCCCAATCTCGCCCTGTGCCTGAAAGCATTGTCCAAAAGCTCCTGGAGCTCTGGCAGCCTCGGGGCTGGGACCATTCCCTGGGGAGCCTGATCAGTGCCCCAGCACCCTCTGAGGGAAGAACCTTGTCCTAAAATCCATCCCAACCCCCTGACACAGCTCCAGCCATTTGTGAGTGTTTCGTGAGGTGTGAGTGCTCCCCACTCCATTCCCCTTGCTTCGGCTTCCCCATTTTGGGGCCGACCTTGGCCGTCTCCCTGCTCAGAGCCCTCAAGGGTCCTCTGCTGCTTCCATGTCTGTAACGCTGTTGTTTCTCCCTTCCACCTTCCATGCACCTGGCAGAAGGTAAGGAGCACCTGGGAAGGTTCTTGAGCTCACCTGGGAAGGTGCACAAGGCTTTTCCTGGGGCAGGGAGCAGGTGGGGCACAGCTGGATGTAGCACACCTGGGCCGTGGCTCTGGGTGGGTGGGTTTGGGGCTGTGGCTCTTGGTGGTGCCTCTGCAGGGACTGCCTGGCTCTCACGGCTCTCTCCTGGCAGTCGGCCCTCCTCACCGAGCTCTTCCTGGAGGACGGGGATGTCCCCATGTCCCTGCAGTCCCGCAGGTCCGGCGGGGTCAGGGGGCCCGGCTGCTCTGGCCACAGGTCCCTGCCCAGGAGCCAGAAGAACAAGAAGTCCCTCTCCAGCCAGGTATGGAGGAGAGGGGGAAGGTGTGCTGGCCCCACCAGGAGCTCTCTGTGCCCTGTTCCTTGAGCCCCCGAGGGTTCCTGAGCCCTCCCTGCCGTGTCCCCCGCAGTTCAAAGCCTCCCCGAGCCGGCCGATGGAGGTGCTGGGCAGCACCGCCCCCCACGACATCCGCTGCATCAAAGCCAGCCTGGTGCGGGGAAACAGCCCCCTGCCCGGAGGGGTGGCCGTGGGGAAACTGGTGGGGCACTGCTGTCCCTCCACTCTCTGTCCCTCTTGCCCTGCATGGCCTGGGGTGTGCCAAGCTGGCACCTGGTCTGGATCAGCTCCTCTGTGCCCCAGGTTTGACTCCAGGCAAGTGGTGGAGCAGCTCCGAGCCTGCGGGGTCCTGGAGACCATCCAGATCAGCGCCTCAGGATACCCCTCCGGGTACCCCCTACCCCAGCAGCACCCGGGGTGCTTCCCCCTCTCCAGCAATGACATCTCTGAGCTCACTTTGTCCCCCATAGATGGACGTAACCAGGAGTTCTTGGGGAGGGGAAGGCCTCTGGTGAGCAGAGAGGAGCTGAAGGGCACCAACATAAAGCAGATCTGCAGCACTGCGCTTGGGAGACTGCTTCAAGTAAGGGTCCTGCTTTGGGGATGCAAGTGTGGCACCAGAATTATCCCTTGCAGATGCTTTTCCCTGTGTGTAGGTGCCCAGTGAGGCACAGAAATGGGTGACCTGGGGATGAACTGTGCCTCTAGGGAGGCTGGATGGGAAGGATCCCTCCTGGAGGAGCCTGGGCAATGCTCTGGGACTGGCTTTCCGTTTGCTGCAGGACCCCAGCAAGTACGAGTGTGGGAGGACCAAGGTGTTCCTCCGGGCTGGCCAGGTGGCTGTGCTGGAGGAGCGGCGGTGCCTGCGGGCAGCCAGCGGCAGCGGCGGGGCTGGCTGGCTCGGCGGCGC
>VWPU01007512.1:0-60488 GCA_013398955.1 Callaeas wilsoni
TCCTTGTGCTTAAAATTTTCTCCAGAATATTGTTTGGGGATAACAGTCTCCTAGAAACCAGGCTCAGCTCAGGTTTATGCTGTGTTCAACTATTACAGATACAGATTTTTAATTAGAATATAATGATTTTGTGTACAAGGCACTGATTTGGGATGTGACAGGTGTCGATTCTGCTGCTGATTTCATCATGGACCTGCTGTTTACTCATAGGCTTATTACTTAATTGTTTCTGTGTTTCCTCTACCTTTTTTTCTGCCTTGTCTCTCAAAGACTGTAAATGTTTTAGGGATTGGGATTTTTTCGATACTGAGTTATATGAAGCAAACAAAAGGCAACCCTGATCTCACCGAGGGCTTCAGTCATTACCATGTAATATTTATAACACTCCTGATTAATGCTATATTCCAGGATGAGCTTCTTAAAGCCCAGCTTTGAAAGTTAAATCAGTTAGCAATTTCTGAGATAATTCAGATCTTTAAAAAAAATCTAATACATTGATTTTTCTGTGTTCCTCTGTTGACATTGTGGTAACTCAGCTCCCAATCGTACAGTGACTTCTCTGCAAGCTTGAGTGTACTGTTGAGCAGCTTTCCTGATGAGGGGAGCTGCTCATGTTTGCAATGTTAAGTGTGTGTGAGCTATTGAATTAGAAGAAAACATAAAAACCCAGATTCTCTCCATTGTTTCAAAATCCTGATTTGTGTTCTTGCATACAAATCTTTGCCTTGGTGGGAAGGGTTCTGTCTTCTGACCTTTATAATGAGTTATTGCATGTACTCTATGTTTAAAACACATTTATACCAGCCCCAAAAGCAGGCATTTTGGGTGAAAATGCTGTCACGTTCTCTGTCTTTACTGTAGGAATATGGAATCCATCTCATTTCAGGCTTCCTTAGTGTCTTTAATTATGTGCAAGCCAAAAATTAATGAGCCAGCTCTCTGCATGTGAAAGAAGTCAGCAGTTTTTGGGTATTTCTGCACGAACATTTCACAGATTCTGACTGAGGTTAGGGAGCTACTGTACCACAAATTAATCTCATTCTGCAGGGGATGTCTAAGGAAATTAGGTGATTACTCTCTGAGAGTGCCAGTTTCTCTCTAGTGTGAGAAATCTCTAATAGTAGCAATGTGAGCAACCAGCTCTGATGAACTGCCTGGTGCTGGGTGAGATGAATCCCCCTGTGATGGGCCATGGGGGAATTCTGAGGGATCAGGTCAGGATGTACAGGATGGAGCAGGAAGCCTGCCTTCATGGCTCTGGGGAAAGTTTCCTTCTGTGGGAGCACCCAGAGTTTTCTTACATCATCAGGAAGGTAGATTCTGTGATTCAAAAGCAAGGAATTTAAAATATTTCAGAGATTCTGACTTTGTGCTAATGAATGTGGTATGCTGGGTGAGGCAGGTAAATACATTTTGGGGTTTTTTTGTGTTTATAATTATTATTTCTGGTCTGGCTGTGGGCAGTTTCCTGAAACCCTGGAAAAACCCTTGTAAATCCCTCGTTGTTGTTTTGACATCAAATATTAGAAGAAAGGTTAACCCTGAATATACCTCCTGTAGAGAGGTGGATGTGCTTTGGAAAAAGTGTGCAATTTCTTCTCAAGGACTAGTACTTGGTGTCAGACTACTTTGTGCAGCCAGTGCTAGGAGAAATAATTTACAGAAAACCTCAGAAATGACAATTACACAGGTCTGAAAAGCCCCTCGTACAGGGTGACTTGGTCCAAGTGGCACTAATTGATTTCATGTCATATAGAAGCACTTACTGTTTTTTTGTGATGCCAATATGTACGGCCATTACAAAACCAGATTGTTTATCCCAAGGCAAATTTTCTTTATTAATATTTGCTTTCATCTTGTATGGGAACAAAAAGTTTAAGGTATTTGTGGAAAGCAGAGGCCTTTAAGAGATCAGCTGGAGATCCTGAAACACTTGACTGGATCTCGTGATAATCCAGACCTGCCTGCACTGTCTGATATCTTGTCTGAGCATGGATTTCACTCTTGTGAGATCCAAGGAGACACCAACCATGGAATCAACTGGATTCTACCAACTGTGGAATCAGCAAGGCTGGGTTACAACTGCATCAGGTCAAGGTTTGGTTTTGACTGTAGGGTAAATCATTACCTTCCATTGTCTTTTCGTAGAACCATGGAATGGTTTGGGTGGGAAGGGACCTCAAAGATCAATTTCCAATCCCCCTGCCATGGGCAGGAACACCTTTCACTATTCCAGGGTGCTCCAAGCCCCATCCAGCCTGGCCTTGGAGGCTCCCAGAGATCCAGGGGCAGCCACAGCTTCTCTGGGCACCCTGTGCCAGGGCCTCCCCACCCTCACAGGGAACAATTCCTTCACAATATCCCATCTAACCCTGCCCTCTGGCACTGGGAAGCCATTCCCCCTTGTCCTGTCACTCCATCCCTTGTCTCAAGGGCACTGGGACACTGCAGCCATTGCTCCATGTGCTGGTCATAAAATGCACCCAGGAAAGTCGGCCCTAGAGACAAACCTGACAGGCAAACTGAAGTTTAGTTAAGCTGAAGTGCCAAATGTCAAGCCTGAGGGTGATGGACAGTGCTTGGAGAGCATCCTGAGCAGGCTGGGAGGCAGCAGGGGTTGGACCAGATGCAAGAGGAATTATGTAGGGCTGGGATGAGAAAATCTCACACAGCATTCCCAGAAAACAAAGATAAGGGTGAAAGGTCCTAGATAAGCCATCTTATCATAACACAAAAGACCTGGTGGTGACCTTAGCTGAAGTTGTCTGGAGTTTTATGCCATTCCATTATTCCCAGACTTGTTTACATTAGAGTTAAAAGTCTCCAGACCAAACGTGGTACTTTGCTTGTGTTGGGTAAATCTGTCCAAGCGCCGTCTCTAAACACAGATGTGGTTGTTCTGTGGACAAGTCAGGGCTGGAACCTCCTGCCTCGGGGTCTGTTGGTGTGGCAGTGCTGGGGCCTGAACCCTGCACAGTGACAGGGCCACAGGAGAGCAGCAGCCCCAGGGCTGTCACTGGTGATCACCAGGCACAAGGCACTGAGCAGCCACAGCACAGCCCAGGTGTGATCACAGAACTGGGAGCGTTGCAGCTGGGGAGAATCTGACCTCGGAGAGATTGGCTTTGATTGCCTTAATGGATTTGATGTGTTTTGAGCAAAAATGATGTTTTGCCACGGGGAAAACACAGAGTTGGAGAATTTCCGCTCAGTGCGAGCGCAAGGAGCTTCTTCATTTAATCAAATCCTTGTCAGGCACACTTCACACATCTCTCACAGCAATTAAAGGAGCCATTTTCCTGGAGTAAGGAAGGCGTTTGGTTAGACATTATTTTAAATATAAAATATGACATGTTTTGTCAAGAGGATCTTTAAAATGACAGTCTTGCTTTATGCTCGATTCTCTCTCTGTGACTGACTGGTGAGAACTGAGATAACTTTTAGGGCAATAATTTAGCATGTTTTTAATTAGTTTGCTATTTGCATCTGATATTTTGCTCAATAAAAAAAGATAGAAAATATTTTTTTCCTGCAAAAGGGCTACATATCAAAATTCAGACACCAGCACGGAAAGGTGCAGTACATTTATGACCTTGTGTGATTAGTGATCTCTGAATCTAATCTTAAGGTACTTTAATGGACTATAATTATCTACAGTGTATAGTTACTGCCTTTCCTGAGATTGATTTAAAATTGCCTCAGGAGGCAAGTGCTGTGTAATTATCTGATAAGAACTAAACTTGATACTCTGACTGGAAACTTTTGGAAACACAAAAATAAATATAGTTCAGGACAAAACTTACTGCTGGCCAGCTTCAGAAACGCAATCTGTTCTCCCAGGCTGTCTCTGCACTGACAGATAAAGAAGAAAAGGGGAAAAGCTTACAACTATTTCCAAGATATCAGCCTAATTCAGCAAACTTAGTGGAAGGTAGGCTTGCCCTCTGCCATAGATGTTCCTACAGAACCATGAGCAGAAGAGAGGAAGCTGAGGAGAAAGAGCTGTGAACTCCTCTGACCAGGTGCTGGGACAATAGGTATTCTATTAAAATAAACGAGGTGCTCGGGAGGTTTTTCCATGGAAATTGGTGACACCAGGAAGGGAGAGAGGCTTTGCAAGCATTCTGTGAGTTGTCCCTGTTGCTCTCTGCTGGAGTTGCCAGAAGCAGACACAGACAACCCCCACCCTAGGGTGATGTTGTCACTGGAGGTGGTGACACCAATGCCAGTTCACAGCTCCACCAAATTCATCCTTTTTTAGTATTTAACACATGGTGCTGACAGCACTGCTGAATGTAGCATGGGCTAAGGAAATCAGACATTAAATTACCTGGTTTTTATAAATTCAACCCTCCTTGCACTTTTCCTGTTATTTCAAATGTCCCTGTTCTTTGGACCTACCTCAATTTCAGAGATTCCTTGGGAACTCTGCTGTAGGAGAAGGATGGAACTCTCTTTAGACTCTCCTCAAGTGCTGACTTCAGTAAGAGTTTGGGAGTTCATATCAGATTAATGAGTTGTCATCTCAAGGAATGATTGATTTTGGTTTTCTCTAGGAATATGAAGGTACGCAGATCCCATCTGTGCTGGGACAAGGAACAGTGGCCTTCGGGGTGATCTTCAGGATGCTGAGCTCTTGATTTAGTCTCTGTCCTTTTTTTTTGATTGGCCTGGATAGGGCTGAAAAGCTGTGCTTAGGAAAATGAGGTGTGCAGGTGGGCCAAACTTTTCCATATTCAGTTGTGCCTCATTGTCTGAAAATGCATGGACAGGAGTTTGTGCCAGTGGGACAATCCTGGGAAGAGGAGAGGCTCAATCCCTTTGCCTCTCACAAGCCCACAGTGCTTTCAGGTCAGGTCCTGTGGGCGAGCCAGCTCAGTTTCCTGTTCCTGAGGGATGGTGCACTGAGGAATGATGAAAAGTTATCCGGTGACACAAAGGAGGTCTTTGGTCTATCCCCCGCAGTCTTCTCAAACTGTCAGAGATCATTTCGTAACACAGAAGTTGTTGTATCTTCCTCAGTGCACCTCAGTTTGGGACCTTTTTTGATGAGGAATAGAGACAAATCACTCTGTGGAATGGGAGTTGTTGGTTGCTGAGGATCCACAAGTGGTTTGATGGTGCAGACAGGAGGCAGTCCCTATGCACTTAATGGAGAGGGAAAGTTCTTGAAGTGGAAGAAGTTAAAATATTAAAATATGCTGTCAGGAAAATTGAAAGAGTAAAACATGAATAAGAGTTTGGAGCCTTCCCACTGAAATGCCACAATGCGGCAATAGGGGAGGAAGGGTGTTCAATGTAGAAGTGAAGGAAATAAAGAGGGAAAAATGCAACACAAAAAGTGACAAAAAAAGGAAATTAGCTGGCAATATGATGTGGAATCTAAAAACACTGAGAAAGAACCACATTCTGGCAGCAGGATTTTTTTATATAGCATTGGAAGACGAAACCTTTACAGGCCCACTGGAAGATGAAGGTGATAAAATCTCTAATAGTGACTCAGAAATGGCAACACAATGAAATATTCAGGAAGAACAACTCTCCACATCACAGTCCCCATGTCATCTGAGCATTTCCAGCTTGGATAGCATGACATCAGTTGTGGATTGAATATGTTATTCAATTATTATGGAATGAGGGGACAGGAATAGAACGATCACGAGAGCACATGGTTTATGGAAGTAGACTCTGGACTTGTTCAGTCATAAGGTGATTACAAATGTAGGTGGCAAAGGAAGTGGAGAGCTTGATATACTTAGTCCAATAGACTTTTGTAAGGCATTTAACCCAGTCTGCTTGACATTCTGTAAAAGAGCAAGTGATACCATGTCAGGGAAGTTCACGTTAACTGGATTGAAACCTGACAGACACAGCCCAAGATGTCGTTACTGCAGAACAACCATCAGATTTTTTTTCTGTTTTTCTCTCCCCAGAGCTGAGGTCTGCCTGGATTAGGAGTAGGCAGAAGCCATTGAATATTTTTATCTAGAAGCAGGGCAAACTCAATGCAGATAAAGCGTGGAGATGACAGAGGGCTGATGAAGTGGTAAATAATGAGGAGGCTTGGGAACGATCTAGAAAGCTTGACAAGTCAGCCCACTCAAAATGAGTTTGTTTTAATATCATCGAAGTCAGGACAGGAAAGGTTTATATCTCTTTTTATGTAACAATTGCTGTAGCTGGAAAAAGCCAGACAGTGTTCAGGTATGTAAAGCTCTGAGCAACGTGGGCTAGTGGAAGGTATCCCTGCCCATGGGACAAGATGAGTTTTAAGGTCCCTTCCAACCCAAACCATTCTGGGCTTTTATGAGTCCTACCCCTGCTCCCTCTCTGTTCCCTGTGGAGACCGTTCTCCAGGAACTTCTCCAATGTGAGTCCATCCCAAGGGCAATAGTTCTCCACAGAGTGCTGCCATGCGGGTCACTCTTCCAGAGGGTCAGTCCTTCAGGCACATCCTGCTCCAGTCTGCGTCCCCCACAGGGTCACAACTACCAGCAAACCTGCTCCAGTGTGCAGGGCTCCTCCCTGCAGGGGTTTGCAGGTCCCTGCCAGCATCCTGCTCCTGCGTGGATTTCTCATGAGATCACAGCTTCTTCTGAGCATCTCCTGCTCTGGCGTGGGCTCCTCCAGGGGCTGCACGTGCATCTCTGCACCCTTGTGCCCTCCATGGGCTGCAGGGGCACAGCTGCTTCAACCTGGGCTTCCTCACAGAGTCTCAGGGGATTCTCAGCCTCAGCACCTGGAGCAGCTCCTGCCCTTCCTTCTGCACTGACCCTGGTGTCTGCAGAGCTGTTCTTCTCTCATGTTCTCACCCCAGTCTTCTCTGGCAGTGATTCCATCTGCCCAATAACTTTTTTCCCCCCTTCTTACATCTGTTATCCCAGAGTTGTTACCATCATTCCTGCTGGACTTGGCCTCGGACAGCGGTGGGTCCATCCTGGAGCCAGCTGGAACTGGCTCTGCTGGACACTGGGAAAGCTTATGGCAGCTGCCCACAGAAGCCAGCCCTGTAACCCCCTCGCTCCAAAACCTGGCCATGCCATCCCAACACAGAGGAGAAGGTCTGGGAGAGGTCAAAGAGGGGTTTGAGGGGCAAAGAGGGTCTAGGGGACCCTGTGAAGAGGCTGTGTGGGAATGCTGGCTGCTTGGTGACACTCTGCACTTGCAGGTAGGACACTACAGAAAAAACATCAATAGGTCAATGTCCCTGACCTCTTCCCACCTCAGGGTCCAGACAGGTGGTGAGTGGGGAAGTGGAAATGTTTCCCATGAATGCGCAGTGCGGTTCTGTACTCTGGCTGAAGCTTTTGCTGCAGTACCAATCTGAGCAGAGTTACTAGATTTTTGTTCTAGATATATAATTTACTGGCTGTTTTGAAACAAATGTCACTTGCTTTTCATATTTACGGACAGCTGGGGACCATGAGGCAGCTGTTTAAAGAACTGTATTTACTTTTAGATGTAAACAAAATATTAAAGTGCCCTGCAGAAATCTCTGTGCTCACACAAACAGCTCATATTCTATATTATTTATATGTGAGAGTGTGTGGGTCGCTGCAGCTTGCCTCTGTCTGATGCATTAACTCTCCCTGTGTGACAACTCTTTCTGGATGAAGCATCTGCAGAGGTGGACAGACAGTTGCTGGAGGGCCACTCCAAAGATGTTGTTAAGGGAAAAGAATGTCTTTTTTTCTGTCCTCTTAGATGAGCAAGGTGAAAAAAAATCTCAAACAAAAACTGTTCTTGCTGGCAAAAACTTGGTAGATTTTCCTCATGAAAGAATCATGGAAAATTAAAATAAGTGTTTTGCATAACTTGGAAGAATGTGATGGGAAGTTGTAGCTCTGAGAAACTGTTCTCCTTACTCACGATGAGCAGTGGCAGATGGGCTTTCTCTCAACTTATGATGTGCATTCAGTTGTAGCCTCAAAATTCTCCCTGAGTCACTCTGACCCCCCTGCCTGGTGGGGAAATTGCCATCAACCTGTGAGCTGTTCCCATTTATTTTAAAAACACAGGGAAGAAGAGAGCCTCTCCTGGAAGATTAATTAGAGTGTTCAAGGGTTCTGGATGGTTATTCTCATTCTCACTAAATGATTTCATGTGCCATTCCCTGATGACAGTCTTTCCACAGGCTTTCCTTGGGCTTGTCAAAGGCTGGGATGGAGGCACATGGGACATGTCTTTGGAATGCAGAATGACAAGGTGTCATTTTGGGTGGAAATGCGCACAAACATTTGCAGAGGTGCTAGGGACAGGCAGGAGGGACTGACACTGAGGAGCTGATTACTGCTTCCAGAGGCTTTGCTCAGGAAGGAGTGGGGATTGCCCAGGGCCTGAATCTGGGTGCCCCTGGGGCTTTCCTGCCTCACACCACAGCAATTTTGGCCTTTCACATCTGCAGGAACGAAAAAGACATTTGACTAGGAGTCAACTTACTCAAAATGGGGGAAGGGGCTGGTCTTTGAATGTTTCCAGCCTCCATTGAGGTCAGGATGTTATAGGTGGATGCTTCTCTGGGGCTTCTGCTTCAGACAGAGATGGCGTGGTGGGATGGATTTCATTTAATGAGTGCCGTGTACTCCTCAGCAACACCAACCTTATAACCTTGGTGTTCTGAGACAGCCTCCGTTCATATTGACTCAGACGCATAATAAATTTGGGTGATATCCATAGTATCAGAGGAGAATTTTTATGATTACATGACACAATGCCAGAAAAACTCCCAAACAATCTGAGGCCTATGAAAATCAGCAGTATGTGCTGAGAAAAATCAATAAGCAATTTGCCCAGAGAATCCCAAAGAGAATGCATGTTTTTTGAGACTTAGAATAACTTTTGCTTATTGATTCCTAAAATCTCCTGGACAGGGAGAAATGTAAATACAGGGATCCTGCTCCTCTGGAGTTCAGTGGGAGGAGGATCAGGCCCTGAGCTGGCAGCTGGGGGATTTACAAAGGTACGCTCTGCTGCTTAATGAAACTGTTTAATTAGAAAACTTTGTCACAGCCTGTATGTGGCTCGAAGGCAGTTTTACCAAACAGGCTGAATAATTCCTGCCAAGCATTAAAGCTGATTGGTATTCTCAGCTTGGAAGGGAGAGGAACACGGGGAGCACTGATAATGAGAGTGGGGAGGCGCTCGGGGACTCGCCCTTGTGGGCTTGGTGGGAGTCTTTGTCTTTTGAGCAGGTTCTGGTGTCTTCTGCCACCTGACAAGCCAGAATTAAGATGAAATATTAATAACTATGTATTTTGACTGGCTTCAAGTCAGCCTGTGCAAAACCAGAGTGCTAAATCAGGACTAACTTAACTCAATGTGACCATGCATGTAACCACATCTACTTTTAACCAGTTTAACTCTATGTTCACACTGGTTTTTAAATTTTCATCTTAAAAGCTTCTGCTTCTGTCAGAGAATGGAGTATCTACTGCTAATTCAGTCTACGTTTCTGATGTTTCCATATTTCTGATGTTTCTATGTTTTAAAAAAAACAAAGGAAGCTTAAATTGAGAACCCAATTTTTAAACACAATTGCAGCACAATTTTAAGTGAAGAAAAAACTTTTTAACTTCAGGGTAATTTTCTTATAAGGATAAACCTCACATTTTACATATTCTCCCTTATTCACGCTGCTGGATATTAAAGCACAGCTGGGGCTCTCCACAAGTGAGATTGACAATTCTTATTCTTAAAATGCCAAAGGAAAAAAATCTATGTAAGTTCTTCAGTCGGATTTTTTTTTACTGTGCGAATGTATCCAAAATATTGAGAATTCATGTGAGGAGAAAGTGAAAAATTGTGGCAAACACATCCTTCTCTGTTCTTAAAAATGTCATTGTTTTTTCCTGCCAGTTACTGAACTGCTCCTCCTGACTTAGTGTGGTGCCTGATCTAATTTTACTGCTGGGTACCTCATATCATCATTCTCCGAAATTCGGCCTCATTTCCATCTCCTCACAAAACTCAGCTCAGACAGAAACAGGCTGGGATGTACCACAGTGTATAACTAGGAAGGGTGGTGTATCAGGGGCATTTAGATCAGAGTCAAAGGGATTAATTAGAGATCATTGCTTTTGGATCTGCTCACTCACTTCAGCTGAGAAATTATTTGGTGTTAATAGCCAAATACTCCTTTGATTAAAATGTTGAGGCACAAATTTCCTGGATAAGCATTGAACAGATTCTTACTGTGGTCATATAGGAAGAGTATTCAGAAGTTAGGAAGAATTGTTTCTAAAAGGAAGAGCTTCACCTTAATGTCATTCTTGTGGATTTTATGAAATTGACTCCATAGAGTCAGATTTTTAAAACACATGCAGCAACCAACTGTAAAAAAAATGAGAACAAGGGTTTTAGAGATGCTCTATGACCATGGGCACAGACCCTTAGGACGTATTTTGTGAAGCTTATCAGTATGATGGGTTTCTTTGTGAGACGGTGCCTTATCTAATAAAGATTTCCTTTGTTTCTGCTCATGTCCATTGGCTCTTGCTGTACATTTTGGAGACCTGTGTGGTCTTGTCTATCTGATAACTGAACATGAGCAGTGGCAGAAGCCATGGCCAGATGCTCCAGTCCCTGAACAATATTTGTGCCCTTCACTGGACTCTCTCTGGTGTGTTGGAGCCCAGATCTGGACACGTGCTCCAGGTGTGGCCTCTCCAGTAGTAAGAAGAGGGAGAATTTCTCCTCCTATAGGAGCTGTCAGCATTCCCAGTGCAGCCCAGGCCCCGCTGGCCTCCTTTGCTGTCCGGCCGCGGCATTGGCTCATGTCCAGCCTGGTGTCCACCCTGACCCCCAGCTCCTTTTCTGCCAAGCTGCACTCAGCCCCAGCCTGTGCTGAGCTTATCCCACCCCTGGGGCAGGAGTTTGCACTTTCCTTTATTACCTTTATTGAATTTCAGGCCATTCACCCTGGCCCATTTTTCCATCCAGCTGAAGTGTCTCGCTGAAGGGTGGCCAGATCTGCCAGCACATCCACAGCTCTGCCCAGCGATGAATCACAGGTGAAGCTGATGGGAGTGCACTCTACCCCAGCAGCCAGGTCATTTAATAAACTCATTGAGCAGTATTGGCACCAGTATTGATCCCTGAGGGAGGGAGATTGAACTTGCACGTGTCCTTTCTCAAGGAAAATCCATGGAGCTTTTCAGTGGCGGCTGCTCCCGACCGTGGCAGCTCCTTGCGCACAGACGCAGCAGTTTTGAGACACCAGGAGCCTCTCGGATGTAAATGGTGAGAGAATTGTGCTTCACCTTCTCAGTGATAACAATTTCAGTCCCTCAACAAGGTGTGAAATTGCGTAGCACCACAGAGTCACAGAATCATTTAGGTTGGAAAAGGCATCCAAGATCATTTGGTCCAACATTTAACTAATATTTGATGCATTTTTGATATTTTTTAAGATGTCTGCATGAAGATTTGCAAGCCTTGCCTTAGCAATGTTAAACAATCCAGATAAGAAGAGAGATCTTCAGCTCCAGGGTCCCAGCTTGCCCTAGCAGGTTATGGGGACTGGATGCTCTGCCTCGGAGTTTTACCCTGCCCCTGTCACAACAAATAACTTCTGGGAGCCCCATCCCATGGCTACTCATAGAAATTTTAGGGGGAAAGAATATTTTCCTTGAAAGTCTTACAGTGGTAGGGAGTTCAAGACAGAATATAGCATTTTGTGAGGTAAACTCAGGGCCTTCCTTCCCTCTACATACATGTGACTTTTGGAGGTAAAGTTTTGCACTTCAGTAAGATTTGGGTGGAGTGATGAATGAAAAGAAAGAAATAAAGTTTTTATTTTTTTCACTGATTTCCTCTTATAATGGAAACTTATGCTCTGGATTTTAGGAAATCAGGCACAAAGATCCCACCAGCATCTGTTTTTCATTCAAATCCTTTAAAAGGTAACACTGGCTATTCTCAGTTGGAAACCAGACTTATTTCCTACACCTACTATTACTACTGCTAAAAATCCTATAACTGGGAAATAGGGCATGAAACCCTTTTAACTGAGGCCTTGCAGCTAAAGCCCACTTTCTGATGGAAGAAGTTTGTGCAGGATAGTTAAATCCTGTGTGGGAAAAGAGCTTTGTGCAAGGTAGGAAGCTCCTCTTGGAGCTTGTAAATGTGTTCAGATGAACAGTGCTGTGATTTTTCCTGATTTTGACTTAGGAGCACAGCAATGATGGCTGAGGTGCTTCTCCTGGTTCTGGAATTGGTATTCCCTTAGCAGAAAAGCAGATGATTTAAGAGGATGGATAAAGCTTTATTTTGTGTGCAACTTCTTTCTGGTACTTTATCCAAGAGGGTGGAAATGTTGAGATGAGAGGAGACTGGATGAGAGGAAGCAGCCTCAAGCTGAGAGACTTATATTGGATATTGGTACATATCCAATATAAATTGGAAAATATTTTTCACAGAAAGGGTTGTCAAGCACTGCCACAGGCTGCCCAGGGCAGTGGCAGAATCACCATCCTTGAAGGTGTTCAAAAAACGTGGATGTGACACATGGGGACAAGGTTTAGTAGTGAACATGGGGGTGGTGCTGGGTTGGTGGATGAACTTGATGATCTTAAATTCTTATCTTTACAATTCTGTGATTCTGAGAGGTTTCACCTCCATTTGAGGTGATGCTGCACCACCTCCTGGAGCTACTTCCAGGGGCAGAGTCCAACTCGGGTGATGGGCACAGGAGAACACTTTGGAATTAAGTGTGGAGCTCCTGCTGATGGAGAGTCCTCATGTGGGCTGTGCCTCTCTTCCTGTGTGTGCTCTGCTCGCCTCTCCCTGATTCCCTCAGTTATCTTTGGTGCCTCAGGACGTATGAGCTCGATGGGGGAGTGAAGGGGTTTCTGCAGCCAGGACCATTTCCTCTGAAATCTCCGGATGGGAGCCTCTGGATTTGCTTTTACACCCTTCACAAACCAGAGCTACTTGTGTCACTGCAAGGCGTTCAGAAATACTTTGAGACTTCAAAGTGTTTTAATAATGCCATTGAAATCCCATGGGTACAGTAGGAATATGTTCCCTGGGTTTTGGGGAGCAGCTCGTTTCTGGTGGGTGGTGCAGTGGAGTCCCAGAGTTCTGGGATATTCACACTTGGGCAGCCTGCAAGAGAGCTGGGGAGGGAACTGGGACAAGGAATGGAGGGACAGGACAAGGGGGAGCGCCTTTAAGCTGCAGGAGGGCACGGTTAGATGGGATACTGGGATGAAGTCCTTCCCTGTGAGGGTGGGGAGGCCCTGGCACAGGGTGCCCAGAGAAGCTGTGGCTGCCTCTGCATCCCTGGAAGTGTCCAAGGCCAGGCTGGATGGGGCTTGGAGCTACCTGGGCTAGTGGCAGGTGTCCCTGCCCATGGCAGGGGGTGGAGTGGTGTTATAAAAACGAACAACTCCGTTTTTAATTAAAGAAAAATGAAGGTTTTTTATTAACATAAAATAATTAAGAAAGTAGAAAAAAAATTGGTTCCGGTAAAAAGAAAAATAATGAAACCCAGGACCGGAGACGCTTTAAACCGAAAAGGCTCAAAACCCCATACAGGAGTTGGCGGAGAGGTGGTTTGTCTCAGCTAACCCAAGACCAAGGTAAGTGAAGGCTGGCTACAGAAAGAGCTGTCACCTGCTCCACCTCACCGGGCTTCTACCTTGCTAATCGAAGACAGCAAGGCAGCCCAGACACCCGCTTTCATAGCCCTCTGCCCCTCCCCGTTCCGCCTCCTCGGTGGTGGCTGACTGGGGCTCGATCCGGGGGAGGTCCGTCTTTCCCACCAATGGCTCCTTGTCTCTAAAAGCGGCGGGAAAGACCCTCATTAAAATTCCGGGTGCCATGGTGCCGAGCTGCAGGCTAACTGTCCCTTACGAAAAATAGCACTTGGTAGAAGGGGTGAGGGGTTTTTACCTTTAGGAAGAGGTGTTAAGGGAGCCATTGCCTTGGATAGGAGACAAACCACCCTTTAAATAAATAGAATTTCTTCAACTTAAAATCCAAAACATACATCAAGGGAAATCATAAAGACAATGAGACATTGGGTATACAACTTTGGAAAACTTTAGAAAACTTTAGAAAATATTTAAACTGGGATATTTGGGGTAGCAACAGGGTTCTGGGACTGCATTAAAAGGAACATTTAAACATTCATCAAACAACATATTTTATCCTATTCCTTCTCCTATAAACATCAAAATATAACTGGTAAACTTTATTAACTTCTAATTTATTTGGAACTCTCAAAATTAATAAACCTTTGGTGATTACAATATTAATTAATGAACCTTCTTAATGAACAACAGTTAACGTTAATATTAACCTGGTCACTTTAGGATCCCATATGCAAAAGCCAATCCATGATTTTATTTATGTCAAGTGGGATGATCATTATGGTCGCTTCCCATCCGAACCATTCCAGGATTCTCTGCTCTCAGACCAGTGCAGAGTGGTGGGTCAGACCACGGGTGTTGCTTCAGCTGCTGGATGCCAGTCCTGGCAGGACCCCACATGGTTTATTTTTACAACTCATTATCTATCAGCACTAAAGCTGCCCTGACTGGACACCAAAAGCAGCCTGCAAAGGGAAGAGCAGCATGGCAGAATAGCTGGCTGAGAATGTTTTAGACTGCAAACCTCTGCCAAAAAACCTCTGCAGTTTGTCTCGTCTCTCTGAAAAGATTTTGTTTTTCTTCTCAGGCTCTGTTAGATTCTGCCTACAGTTGTCATAATTTTCCTAGCCAGTTACAGACATTAGGGAAAAATACCTTGCAAGGATGAGGTAAATGGAAATTTCTCTTGTCTGTTGAACTCAGCGGGTTGTAAAGGAAAATATCCATAGTATTTATTTCTATTATATTAAAATTGCTGCCTACATCTCCCAGTGCCTTAAAAACAACAGAAAATTAGATTTTTTTTTTTCCCACATTGCTAGACATTCCCATCCTGTCGTGTTATGCTTTTTTTATTTTTTTGGTATTCACTTTGTGCTGTTTGCCGAGGCTCTGGCACTTTGCTAAGTAAGGAGCTAAGGCTGCTGATTTGTGTAATACCTGTCATTATTTCAAAGAAGGCCGACAGCTTTAATAAACCCTTTTTGCAGGGAAAGAGGGAGCTGTATTTCACGGATCCAGAGGGAAAGCCAGCATCTCCCTGCCCACCGCATCCCACCTGCGTGTGGAGATGCTGAATCAATAACTGCTGCTCCCAGTCCCTCCAGAGCATCCCTCAGTGCCTGGGAACTCAAAGCAGTGAGTCCCCAAACAGTACAGCCTCTTCCCCAGGCTGTGCATGCTCATTAGCTTCCCTCTTCCCCATATTTTTTATTGGGAATGCTGTATATGCGTCATTACCATAAATGCTTTGCTGTTAAATTCTGTACAACACATTTTGGCAGCTGCATAACAGATAGGTGGCTTCTCTCCCCACAGTGCAGGAGGACCCTAAATTAGGAATTCATTTACCTTCAGCTTTGGGAATGGTTTTATTTTATTGCGTTTCAAGGCGAGGGCTCTCTGATATATGGGGAAATGATGCTCCCAGGTGGGAGTTCTTCAGAGACCTCAGTGGGAACAGGATGAAGTCCCCACTTTGTCCTTGGAAGTGCTCAATAAACACATGGATGTGGTACTTGGGGATGTGGTTTAGTGGTAATGTGGCCGTGCTTGGTTAATGGGTTGGACTGGATGATCCTGGACGGCTTTTCCAGGCATAACGATTCCATGATTCTATTTGGGTTATGATTCAGGAGAATGGGAACGGCACAGAAATATGTTATGTGCTTCAGTGCCACAAACCCAAGCACTGGAGGAAGGAGACTCTGTCTTACCCTGATCTCTGAAGTCAGGAGGCAGCAGGGGGGTGCAGGTTTCCCCTCCCTCAGGTCTCCCCTCCCTCAGGTCTCCTCTGCTCCTACAACAGAGGATCAAGGCCATCATTTGAACCTCTCATCTGGGGCCGGAATCAGGGAATTCCCTGCAGTCCAAGGCTGTAGCAGTGAAGGAGGGAGAGCATGGATTTAAATAAGGTTCTCCTGGTTCAAAAAGAAAACTCCAGGTGGGAGCTGAAGGTGAAAGAATCCAAATTAGGCTCTGCTCAGCTCCCTTGTACAGGCAAGTCCTCCTTGCTCATTTTCAGTAGTTCAAACACTCAGACTGCCAAATGAACTGAGCTATAAAATATTTAATCAGGTTTCCCAACATTCCCTTATGATATGCAATAATCATGATGAAGAAAAGGGGCTGGACCCCACTCTTCGAGGCAACCCAGGAGTGCATTTTAAATTCTTCTTGTCACCAAGAAAAAAATCTCAGCTTTCTAAAAATACTTGCGTGAGAGCTGATGTGTGTGCACTGCCCCAGTCCAGTCCTGAGAGGTGCTGGGTGCTTCTGGCTACACGCAGCCAGGGCCAATATTCTAAAGGCATTCAGAGGTTATGCTTCACCCTGCTATAATCTCCTACTTCATGTTAATTTCTATTATAAAATCTGCTTTGCAAAAATGACCCTAAGCACCTTTTTCTATTTTTAAAGAGTATTCTTTAAATATAAGAATATTTAGGCTTTTAATTCCCTGTGTTTCCAGAAGAGGCTTGGGAGCAGATGCAAAGCCAGACTTGAGAAAAGAAGGAACAAAAGATTTTCCTGAGTGATCAGGGGGATGCTGCAGTCTTGGTGGGATGATGGTGACCCTGAAGGGAAGGACTCACCCAGCAACAGGAGACAAAAGGAAGTGGGGACAGTTTCCTACCAGCCCTTTTAGTAGCTTTCTGTTCCCTTTGTACTGTCTGTATTTTAAGAAAGGTTGACTGTGACAACTTTTAGTCTCATTTTGAGGTTAAAAGACCTCTTTCTGGTTGCAAGGGTAGACTTCCTGAAGGGCTGTGGCACTTCAGAGCTTTGACAGGACTCAGCATCTTGTTAACCTTGTGAACATGGGTAGCAACATGAAGAGATTTTGGTTATGTCCATTTTCCATTTGCTCTTTTTGCAGTCTGGAAAGTGCAAAAATATCTAAAATCTAATCAGAGGGCAAGGGATAGGTCTGTATTTTCTGTTCTATTTCATGTATCACTAAGCCATGACTGCAGTGAAGGTGGTGGAGCTGTAGGAATAAATGACTGCTAATGAGATTGATAAGAGTTCAACTTTACGTGTTAATTTATTTATTTACAGACACTGCACTGAATTTTGGACAGGAGTTCAGCCCTCTGCTAAATGTACTCACATATGCTTTTGTTCAGGCTTTCCCCTCTTCCCATTTCCATGGGCAATGTTAAAGGATGTCAAGAAATTATTTTCCGTACTGGTTCCCATGCCAGCCTCTGGAGGGAGGTCCAACATAGCTGAATTTAAAGCAAGGATCATCTGCATTTCTTCTCAGGAGGTGGGAGTGGTCACCTCAGGCTGCAGCACACTCTGACACTCCAGCTGAAATCCCAGGTCTCTGGGGGTCATTACTCCACTCAGAGATGCTGCTGCATTTTTTGTTACTGTGGTTATGGTGCTGCAGCCGTTTTGCAACTGTTTTTTTGGAGCGTCTCTATCCTAAAGATCAACCTAGGAGTTTCCCCCAAGGAACTTCCCTTACTTGTTGATGTGAACAGATGTATTCTGCAGAAAGTCCAGCAAAGTAATTAACAAATTAATCACCAAATCCAGCAAATTAATCCAAACAATTAGCAAGCTACATATTTGTGTCTTCTGGCATAAGTTTGTGTCTTCTGGCACAAATATCTTTCTGTACTCCTGGTTAGGGCAAACCCCAAAAGCACTCCCAATCCACTCCAGTTTGAGTAACCAAGATTTCACTGCAAATTAATGGGAAGAGAAATGCAGAATTTTTCAGTTCAGCGTTCTAAAGCAGATTTAATACTTCACAAGAACTACATTTCACACTGGTGTGAGCACGCTGTTGGAGCTGAAGATGTCCCCGCTCATTGCAGTGGAGCTGGGTCACACGACCTTTAAAAGGTCCCTTCCAACTCACAGAGTTCTGTGGCACAAAAAAGGATAACCAGGGCTCATGTTTACTAGGCAGGACTTATCCTTGTTTCCAGCCAGGCACATACAGGGATAAAGCCCTGGCTTTCACAGTGCCTGATCTGTGCTGCTGGTTTCCCAGTGACAATTCAGACTGCTGCACTGTGCTGGACATTTCAGGGTGCTTTGTGAGCTCTGGAAATTGAAAACCTTGGCTCTAGGTTTCCAAACGCTGGTTCACACCCAGCACAGGCCTTGTGGTAACACAGCCATGAACAGGTTTGCAGAAAGGAGCAGAGAGTGCCAGGGAACACGGAAGAGGCACAGTGTGCTCCTGTGTGCGATTCTTGGAGGCAGATGGTGCTGTTGGCCAAGGAACGGTGCTGCAGAGGCTGCCGAGCTCCTCAGACAGACCCCCGCAGACAATTGCAATAATGACGGCTCTCAGAACTCCTCTGAGATCAGCAGGCATCATTCTGGGTGGAGACGCTCCCGGAATTTCAAGCAGAGCTGTTATGGATTGTGGGAGTTGTGGGTTTGGAGGAGCATCAGCAGCTTCACGTGCACCTCTGGGTGGGTGTGAGCTGCTCAAACCTTCCCTGGCTGCAACCCTGAGCAGAAAGCCTTCTGGGAACAGTCTCTCCCAACATGTTGTTGTGGGAATTTCAGGTTTCCAGACGTATCTGGGAGGAGCAGAGGTAAAACCAAAGCAGGAATTGTTGCAGTAATGCTGTTTCTGGGGGGCAGAGTGGCTCTCTGATGGGCTTTAAGGAATCACTTCAAGGTGCTCACCACAATCCAGGCCTCATGGACCATGTCCATGAGTAAAACACAGTAAAACACAGTAAAACACAGCCCTTGCTCAGGATTACTGTTGAATATGAGTTTATAAACAGTGAGAAAATGGAGGCCTTTTAAATGTGAAATGTGACATTCTTAGTGGCAAGTTGCACTCAGCAGAATGAGAACTGTGTCTTTGCACAGAGCTCGAAGGGAAGCAAAACCTGTGTTTGATGACTTGCACAGGCAATGATTGTGCTGATACATGAGCCACAAACCAGTGCAAGAGTCTTGGGACTGTCACACCCATCAGGAAGGTCACTCACGCTGGCAGGAGTGTGCACTGGGGCAGAGAGGTTTGGGATTTTGGGCAGCACCCTGAAATCTCTCCTTGTGTTTGAATCACGCTAACAGAATAGGGTCAGGTGCCCAGCCAGAGCATGTGCAAGGGGCATGGTCAAGGATGGCTGAGGTGGCACCTGAGCCTAGAAGGGGCCTCACCTTTTTATAAAATAATCTCCTTTCTTTTTCCATAGCTCTGTAAGTGCTGTTTTTATGGTTATGCTGTTGCTGAGCCCAAGTGTTGGAGAATGATGAAATCTAATAAACATGCCGGGCTCTTTTATTCATCATTAGACTCTGAACACTTTAGGATTCACTTGGGTCACATTTTGGAGCTTTTCTCTGCAGCTATCAGGGTTAGCAGGGCCATTTTATCAAAACAGGCCTGAGCTGTTCACACATTCACAAGAATCCTGAGGAATGAAGGAGCTCACTGCAGATTCGTGTGAGCTGAATCGATATCAAGGGCATGGAGTTGAGGACTGTGATTTTATGCCTCTGTCTTTTTGGTTGGTTAAGTTCTCTGCAAGATAAAACTGAAGCCTCAGAATTTTTTTCCTTTATCCAGCCCTCCTTTAGTCTCAAGTTTTTCAGAACTGCATTAAAAGTGTAACAGAGGAAAAGTCTTCATTTGTGATACAAGTGCCTCTAAACCAAAAATACTTCTAGAATTCTTCCTTCATCTTTCCTTTTGTTCCTCATGTTCTTATGCTCATTTTTAAGGTGCAGGGGAGAGGAAGCCATGGAAAAATTTCAACCTGAAATTTTAATCAAGGCTCTGTGAATTTTTGGCCACTAACTCACAGAAGTAATTTTAGTGTTGAAAACTCAACAAGGAAATCTGTAGCTTCTACCTAAATGCCTTTCTTGAGCCAAGTGCTATTTTTTCCCAGACAATTATTACACCTGTTGTGGATTTATTTTTGTCTACTTGCAGTGTTTGTGTATGATATCTCACCAAATATGAGCTTAGAGAAGTATCTACTGAAAAACATGATTATCAGGTGAGAGATTTATTGGGCTTGGTAGCAAATTTATGATGGATAAGTAAAATTGGAAACAAATAATAATGGAATATCTCACTTATTCTTACACTGTCAATGAAAGAGCTATAAGGCAGATTCATGTGATGAGGAGCAAATATTTATTCCCAGTTAGAGTCATCTTATTTGACTGTAGTGGGTGAGCAGCTGGGTGCAGTTTAGTTATAAATTAAGCTTTGGGATCTTGTTTTCTTCATTTTGGGTCTTGGTCAGGAATAGTCCGTACTTGACAGGAAAATTGCTTTCTTATGAAACTCTGGCCCCTGTTATTCAACTCAGATTTCTCTGAGCCTGACATCTACTTTTTTATTACATTTTTTCTACTTTTCTATGCATTTTTAAACTCCGATTAGATATGAAATGTTAATCTTTATAATTGTTCTGGCATAGAAAATAATAATCCTAAAATAATCCTTTGATTTTCAGCTTTTGGCTATGAAATTAGTGCACTCACTGGTGTTTTACTGGTAAACAGATCATTCTGCTGAAGTCTTGAGGATATTTAAGAATTATTAGCACCAAAGCCTTAACTTGACAATAAACATTTCGGAGCAGATTTGAGAGGACATCAGTGAGTTATAAGAATACAGAGTTCCAATCTTTTTTCAAAATCTGAGTGTGGAGGGTGGAGTCTTAAAAGGCTGATACCTTTCATTGGCAGCCTATTTCAGGAAAAATAAAATTTAAATAAAAATAAACCTGTCAGTTCATTGGGAAGATTAGAGAGTGGTGCATCAAACTGTGGGTCTACTGGAACCTAAAAAAGGTAATTCATCATGTAAGGAGCCCAGGCTGCAAAGCTCCCATCCTATGAAGAAATACACAATTAATCCAACCTTAAGGATGTGTGCCATAAATCCTGATGACCCTTTGCCAGGGTGAGTGTTACAGAATGAGTAGCTCTGGGCACATAGAACGAAGTTCACTGTAGACAGGATGCCCTGGAGGGAAAAAACTACCTGGAAAATTAAAAAGGGAAATATCCCTTTCTTTTCCCCCATGTTCCCCTCCCATCCCCATGCCTGCACACAACCTTTCACATCTTAATTGATTTATGTGTGGGCAAACATCACCTGCATGACTAATTTCTGAAAGGATTTTAATGCTTTGGAAGTACTTAAGGGGGGAACAGCCAGATTCATAGCTGGCATAACTCTGCACAGCTCTGCTGAAGTCAGGGGATTTATAATGACTTGAATACTTAGGAACCGGGCTTAAAATACGCAGCTACAGAACTGCAATGCTTTCTTACTCAGAAAAGTTTTCCTTTGGGTGAGTTTCACACCAGAAGATAAAACACCTCAACCCTTTCACTAGGAAAAAAGAGGGAATGGTTCATACTGGACCTGTCAGAGTTGCCACATTTATGGCGAGCGTGGCTTAGGAAGACCTGAGCACCAGCATGTGGGAGACAGCTCTGTGCAGGGAAGAGCAGTTTCTGTGGATGTCTTTCTGCCTTACCTGCTCTGATGCTGTGGCAGAGATTTATTTACGTCTGCAGTGCAGCTCTGTTGCTGCTGCCTTGTCTGAAGACACCGTTTGTTCCCATCTGCTGCTGCAAGGGAGGAGCTGGGTGGGATGGGGAGCCCATGACCGCAGTCTTTGCTGTGGATAGTCTGCAGGCAAAACCCCCAACACTGTTTTGCTGGAATTTTTTGAATAGCTAGATGCTTCTGTGGGGCATCCTATCTCAGGACAGACCATCACTTCCCGGGTGGTGACAGAGCTGGTGCAATGGTGTCTCCAGGGGATCCACTCAGACTCCCCTAACCTGCTTGGTGGTCCTGCCTGACCACTACAGGGAATGCAGATTCCATTGCTGCTCATTGCCTTAAACCAGGCAAAAACCAGCCCCACAAATTAAATTGTTTGGGGCAGACTGGGAGGTGTCCCTCAGTTGCCCTGTGGCGCATCACACACTCCCTCTTATGGAGCCCAAGAAGAGATGCAGCCAGAAAAAAGGGATGATTCCATCCTTACCTTGGGATCCCAGCCACGAGCTGAGAGACTAAACTGAGGATCTGGCTCAAACTGTGCAGCCAGAGGAGGAGCCACCTCATGCACATCATTTTTTCCTCAAAGTAGGTCTTGAGGAAGTCTGCCCTGCAATGGACTCCAACTTCACTGCTCTCAGCAGGGGAGCAAACAGAGGAGTAAGATCTGGAGAAAACTCAGAGAAGGAGTAAGATCTGGAGCGAGCTCAGAGAAGGGGTTGGATCTGGAGCAAATAAGATGCTCAGGGTCATTTCAGGGTTGAGCCACTGCACTTCCATGAGACAACTTTACATAACAAAGGAATGAAACCTGGCACCAAATCCTTTTAAGGAACTCAAAATACAATTTGTGTGCCAAACAACAGCAGCATATGTGAGAAGCAAAATTATGCACCACGAGTAGCCCCTGTGTTCCCTCTGCTTATCAGCCTTTCCAAGATAGTTGGCTAACAGCCTCATCTGGGAATTTTGAGTAATACTCAGAATTCCTTTGAACACATAGTTCCATTAGCTGCAAATTAATTGGATCTGTAGGTCAGTGGGAAGTGGATTACCAGAGTGGAGGAAAGTGGTGAGCACACTGCACATTCGTAGCATATCAGAAAACCTCTCTGGGAACAATCTTTGGAATATTTCCACACAGGATGCATCTTATGAGTCTTAGGATTTCAATAGTAGTCTGTGCCTCCAGCAGCAGTGAAGAGATGCTGGGAACAATTGTAAATTGCTTTTCATTTTCCTGCACATCTCCTGGAGATATTCCTATTCTATTTTAGATAATAATAAACTCTCGAGTTCAGAGTGAGTGCCAGAGTATGTCCAGATGGCCAAGAAGGAATCCAGGCTTGTCCCAGCCATGCTGTGGCCACAGGCACAGGGCACTGACTGTCCTTCTGTGCTGGCCCTGAGAGACCTCAGGTGCAGAGTCCAGTTCTGGGCCCTCATGGCCCGAGAAACCTTGAGGGGCTGGAGCGTGTCCAGGGAAGGCAACGGGGCTGGGGAAGGGGCTGGGGCCCCAGGAGAGGCTGAGGGAGCTGGGAAAGGAGCTTAGCCTGGAGAAAAGGAGGCTCAGGGGGGACCTTGTGGCTCTGCACAACTCCCTGACAGGAGGGGACAGCCAGGGGGGATCGGGCTCTGCTCCCAGGGAACAGGGACAGGATGAGAGGCAACGGCCTCAAGCTGTGCCAGGGGAGGGTCAGGTTGGACATCAGGAGGAATTTCTTCTTGGAATTGGTGGTCAGGCCTTGGAAGGGGCTGCCCAGGGAGGTGTTGGAGTCCCCACCCTTAGAGGTGTCCAAGGAAGGCCTGGAGGTGGCACTCAGTGCTCTGGGCTGGTGACAAGGTGGGCATTGGGCACAGCTTGGACTCGGCTTGGAGGGCTTTTCCAACCTCAGTGATTCTGGGATTCTGTGAGCAGACTGATTTCCAGCACCTGATAGCATTCGGAAGACACATGTGTGTATTTTAAGAAAGGGGTTGAGCTCAGCATCACAAATTTAAAGGAAAAAGGGTGAGAATGAAGGTATGCTCTAAGAGGACATGTATGGCATAGCTAAAGCCTCTGTCTGCTGAAATTCTGAGATTTCCTAAGATTTTTTGTGGATCTCCATCTATATGTTTACTATTTTCCCTTTGCTTTCTGTTTAGAGATTTTTCCCTTTATTTGTTTGTTTGGCTTTTTTTTTTAATATTATGTTTTGGGGTTTTGCTTTTGTTTGTTTGGAAGGTTTTTTCCTTGTTTACTTTTTTGCTTGATTTGGTTTTGGTCTTGGTATTTTTGGGTTTTTTAGCAATTTTCATGAATTTATGTAAACCAATCCCTAGTTCTTGTGATTTCCACCCCTAATCTCCTCATTTTCTGTTGTCCTTTTTTAGTTAGATCCATGCCATCAGCTTCCTTCCTCCTTTCCTTTATTTCCTGTATTCTTTGTTGGCACAGACTGGTAGTGGTTTGCCACAATGGGAACTGAAGAACTCCAAATAAATCCCAAATTTTCCCATATCTTTACTAGGAACTAATACACAGCTAACAAGTCATCTTATATTTCTCAGGAAGATCAGCTGCACTGAGCCAGTGCTTTAGATTAATTCAGTTTATTGCTTCAGCAGGTTTATAAGTTTGCAGAATTCCACAGATTTCCACAACGCCCAGCAAGAGCTGAGGATTGGTGCTGTTTGTAAGGATTGGTCTGTTCCCTGGTGATGGAGAGTGTGTAATCATCCTTTTCCAATATGCAAAAATTAGGAGCAAAAGAAGCCCAGTGCCACCACTCTGTGATAATTGATGCTGTCTTTATGGATTATATTTTCTTTATTGAGGACCTTCTTGCTGAGCAAATTTGACAAATGAAAACACTGCTGAGATTTTATTTCTCTGGCAATTTTCCGTGTTTTCTTCCACTAGCAATATCATATTTTTGTTTGTGAAAGGAAGAGTTATTGTTTATCCTCGTTATTTGCCTCTTAGAGCTGAAGTAAAAATAACTGATATTGAGGACACATTAAAATGGAAGCGGGTGGAAAAGAGCAGCTTCTAAAAAAAAAGCTACGATTAGAGAAAATTTTACAAACTTGCTTGTGGAAAACTACAGCAAGTTACTCCAGAAGACAAATGATGATTTAACTTGCTGGGATATTTGGCTTTTTTGTAATCTTGCTGGACATCTTAAAGAGCTAAAACGCACTTTTAAGAATTTCATTTATTTGTGTTTCTCTGGCAAGCACTGAGTCCAGGTTGTGCTGGAAATGCAGAGCAGCAGGCAGCTCATTTTCCTGGGCATATTAAGCAGCTGAAGACATAGGATATGTTGGAAAACTTGAGTGACAACCTCTGTTTCCCAAGCTCCCTTTCTGGAAGGTCACTCAGCCTCCAACCCTCTTTTCCTGTCAATCTTTAGGAAGCATGGTTCACGTGTGGCCCTTGGGAGATGGGTGAGCGTCACCAACAGGATTTATTCTGTCCGTGGGTACTTTGGGAAAGAGAAATAGCTGTGGTTTGCAGCTGAAGGCTGGAATCTGGGACATCCTTGTTGTGGACTTGTTGCTTTTGAGGGGGTATAACCAGAAGTATCTCATTCCTTCTGGAAAAAAATCATCAGAGAGAATTGTCCATGGAATTGCCCACAACAAAGAGAAGAAATGCAGTGACTGCCTTTGCAAGCTGACCTTCAGGACTTGCATTAATCATTCAGCTCCATGTGGCAAAGAAATATTCCTCATAAAGGAGCTGTCATTCATCCAAATGGCATTTAGGCATCAAATGAAACCGTGGGTGTGTCTACAACATCCATGGAATCCTGGAATCCCAGAATGATTTGGGTTGGAAGAGACCTTAAAGCCCATCCAGTACCATCCCGTGCCATGGGCAGAGACACCTTCCACTAGTCCAGGTTGCTCCAAGCTCCATCCAGCCTGGCCTTGGACACCTCCAGGTGCCCTCTCCTCTGCCTGGACCACACAAATCAGTCTCGAGGTGTGCTCTGGCTGCCCCGGAATCTCCAGAGGGTTTTGCACAACTCCCACCTTTTCAGGAATGCACAAAGCAACAAATTGGATTTAGGTTTTAAGGTTTTGGGAAAAGAATAGCTTTGTAGCTTTTCAACCAGGCGCATGGCTCGGTGCCACGCACGGAAATGAACTGGAATTAATCCCTTTTCTCTGCAAGTCTTGCAGGAAAGGTGCCTCCAGATGCTCCTCACCGCGTAGGAATTCAGTATTTATAGGCAGATAAATGGGAGAGACGTGGTTATACAAAAAGTGAATAAGCTGAGAACTGGAATAACCCCACTACCCCAAAGGGAACGACGTGGACAACATTTATTTTTTAGTCAGAAGCTGAAGAAAGTGTCACTGTTAAATTTTGGTGAGGAGATGCACTCCCACACCCCCACTTACAGCATCAACTGATGCTGATGTCATGAAATGTGGATGAAAAACATGATTTTTTTTTTTTAAAGTCCAAGCTGTCTGCTGCAAAATCTGGTCTTATTCAATCTTCCTTTCTTTTACTTCCTTGTTTGTTTGTAAAGTGATTGAAATGGTCAAGCCTGGAAATTTCCATCACTCTCTTTCTATAAATTAAAAACTTCATTGATTAGCTTTTTAATTGAAAATTGTAACTTATTTTAACAGCATTTACAGTAAATATAAAGATAAGCTTTGAAAAAGAATATTTTATCATTTCACTAGTGTAAAATGAAATTTATTTCTAACCTTAGATTTTCATGCAATGAAGAAATAGTTTTAGTAACAAATTCAGATACTGCCTCAGGCTCTGAAACATGATTTAAGGTGTGCTACAGCACAACAGGACATCTTTAACTGTCACTCTCTAACACTCTGCTAAGAAAAGTGTGATTGATGTCCTTTAAATGCTTTGTAATTTTTTCTTTAAAAGAAAATAGATTTATTGGCATTCACTGGGGTCCAAGTTCCTCCATTATGTATGTCTGGAGCTACTTGGAAATTTCAGATGTAGTCACATCTCTTTTACATTCTCTTTTCTTTAACTTCATTAAGCAACCTTAAAGCCATGGGACTAGACCTGGTATTACTGACTTACAATTATCTTTTGAATTCCTTTTGTAACCCGCACATGAACCAATCCACAGAAAAAGTAGCATTTTGTTAGAAGCAATTGAAAGACAAAGTAATTCCATATTTCTTCTTTTCATGCTTTACTGTTTGAAATCCCATTGAAATATTATTGCCAGTGTTTTTACCTTCTCTGTGCTTTAAAACAATTTAAGAAGAAAGTCTAATTAAAGCAAAAGCTGCGGGTGATAAGAAAGAGAAAAGAAAGGATGACAACAGTTCTTCTGTACTGTTAATAAAAGCATAATGCAGGAATTGTTCCCTGTGAGGGTGGGGAGGCCCTGGCACAGGGTGCCCAGAGAAGCTGTGGCTGCCCCTGGATCCTTGGAAGTGTCCAAGGCCAGGCTGGACAGGGCTTGGAGCAACCTGGGCTAGTGGGAGGTGTCCCTGCCCATGGCAGGGAGTGGAATTAAAAGATTTAAGATCCCTTCCAACTCACATTGTTCTATGATTCCTCTTTTGTTCCTATTAAGTATAATGAAATAAATTTCTATTTAAGTGAAATTACCTTTCCAAGTTGTGGGGTTTTTTGTTGGTGTTTTTCGTCTTTTTTTTTTTTTCTTTTGTGTGTGCTTTTTTTTTTTGGTGCTTTCTTTTGAATCTCAAAGTACTTCATAAGAAGCAAAACAATCTCCTTAGGATCTGTAAACTAGCACATACTTTGGAAGGATTGCTTTTGAAGGTGATATGCATGAAGCAGTTGTGTCTCCCTGTGCTGTGAGCAATGGGATGGCTCTGGAGTCAGGGCAGGAAGGATGTTAAAAGCTGTGGGGGTATTTGTTGATAAATTTGCAGGAGTTGCAGCTGGCTGTACTGCTTCCCTCCCCCACACGCTTCACTGCAAATTCAGTGCTGAGTGACTTTCCCACCCACTCCCTGTCAAAAACCCTCTGAGTGCTTGGTTTGAAAAACATAATGTCTGAATTTTCTGTTGTAGCTGTTGCCAGGTTGTCTAAACTCACACAGCACCAAATTTTCTCCAAGCTCTAAAGGTAGAGCTTGTGTTAGAAAATAATCTTCCCCAGATTAGCGAGGTTATTTCAAAACTTTGAAAAAAATAATAAAAAAGCTCAGTGACTAATGCTTCTGTTAGCCAAATACACAAAGCAAAGAATGTCTTGTGTGCTTTGTTGGAAATTCCAAAAATGATGGCTCTCCTGGGGCCTGTATAATTCATACAGCACTTTAACCTGTGATTAATTGCAAAGGCAGCAGAAGCTTTGCTCCTTCCCACTTGTGCTCTCATCAACACTGAAAATCCTAAAGTAAATCTGGGCTAGGCTCTAAGAGACTCAAGTGACTTGCTGGCTTTAAACCAGCCATCCTGCCAAGCCTTGGGATAGCACCGGGGAAAACCAGGATCTCTGGGAGGGAAACATCTACCAGAGACCAACGCTGGACAGAGCAACTTTTTGTTGTGAGGGGAAAAGTGACACTGAAAGAGTGAAAAAAGGGTTCTGCATAAGTGCAAATCTGGTATGGGGGAGAGCAGGTAGGACTTTGGGATTTGGGAATAGTGTTTTTTATGGGGGTTTGTGAACTTCTAATGTGCTCTAGGGGTGGAGAGAGGCAAATGGTGATTATGCCATGGGAGCACCAGCTTCAGCTGAACCACTTTAGGGTGAATCACATGTTGAGGAGTTTGGCCATGCAAGAAAAGCCTCTTGGCTGATGCTATTCGAAACACACATCTTCCTGGCTGAAGGTGAATGATCTGTGAGTGGGGGGTTGCTCTCACTGCAACCTAGAAATAAATGTCCCGTAGAAAACCCAACATCATTATATGAACTTCTCCACCAAGGACTATTCCGCTATTTTTGTGTTTATTTGTGTTCCAGAGGCTCTCACAAAGCTCTGAGGTTTTTAGAATAAGGTGAGATGAAAGGGTAAGATAAAGAGGGGAGGAGTAAGATTTTGTTCTGGATTTTTGTTTGGTTTGAGCCACTTTTGTTTTCTGTCAACCTCTTTCAGTCAGAACCTGGGTCAGCCTTGCATGGTGGAATGGTTTTCTGCAGATCATGAAAGTGGCTCTCTGCCTGGGCTTTGCTGTGGCTCAGGAACAGAAGAGAAGGGAATTGGGAACACAAGATCCATCTTCTTGTGAGTGGAGAGTGGGCACATCCCAGTGCACTGACTGAAAAGGAAAATATGGGTTTGTGGAAGGCAGCCAAGCTCTTCTTGGGAGGGCTGGGAAAAGCAATCAGGAATACCTCTGGGAGCCACAACTCCTTGAAGTGTGTCTCACCCAACAGAGGATGTATTTGTGAAGGATTAGCATCGCTGAGACCACACAAAAAGCTGTTTGCCATTACTTCTCCCTCTCCGCTTTCCTCCCCTCACAGATTCTACAAACGTCATTGCTCTCAGCGAGAGGTGGGAGTGGAGAACGATAAAAGTTGTACTTTGGGGCTCATTGCAGTCACTGTGGCGGTGGCACTACCCCAGCTGTCGCTCCCTCCCCTGGTCCTGCACCTGCCCTGGGGCACAGCCGGGCACTTCTCCCTCCTTTCAGAGATATTCAGGGAGCTGCAAAAGGAAGTGAGACAACCCACATGAGCAAAAGAAATCATAGAAATAAGGAAGTAAATGGTTCTGCCTTTCAGTTTTTGGAAATGCATGAGGAGAGGCAGCAGCTGGAGCTGAGCAGGGGAAGGGCAGAGCTGTAATCAAGATGCTCATTTTTCAGCAAGCCCCAGATGCAGATCAAGAAATGCAAAGTTTGTGCTGACAAGGAGACAAGGGCCTCAGTTCTCATCCAGCAGAGGGTAAATTAAAAAATAATTATGGAGAGCAGCAATTTCTCTCAAAGCGTTCAATGCCTTGCATATTTACCCCAGAGTTATTTTCTTTTTGTAGATGAAATAGAAAGGTCTGAGAGTTGGTCTGGAGACATTTAATGCCTGTTTGTTTCTCTAACAGCCCTATCCTGACCACAGGCCGTGACTCGTCCAGCTGGCAAGCATGAACTGGTCTGGAAGGGGAGTTTTCTGGGTGGTGTGGCTTAGGAGAGGTTGGGAAGAGGATAAGCAAACTTGTAAATGAGTGGAACTCCCAGGCAAGGAAACTCAGAAACAGCAAAGACAGGTTTTGCTCACTGGGTACTGCCACAGATTGAGAGAATTCAATTTTGAGGGAATGGACATGAGCAATATTTGCACACCTAACTGAATACTGAACAAGTTTCTCAGGCTCGTCCTAGAAATATCCAAGCATTCCCACTGCTGAAACATGGGTTCAGTTCAGAGTAAACATGAACTCAGTAAAGAAATCTGGGTCTTTGGTCTCTGGCACTTTGGACAACCTCACATTAAATCTTGACGTTACCCTTATGTGATCTATTCTTTGTCTGTCCTAACCAGTAACTGAGATAGGTCTATAAAGAGAGTGGATTTAAGGAGAAAGTGCAGGTTCTTGGCCAGTTAAGTGTACTTTATTTTATATTTCCGTCTCACCATACATTACAGCATAGGCTGCTCTTCAGTATATCAAGGGAATGCAGAGAAAATATGAATAGCTTGGCTCATAGGTTTAAAAGCACACAGAAAGCACTGGATCGTTCCGTGTGTGCTCCCAGCTCCTCTTTGAAATTATCCTCAGCATAAAACATGTATTTACATTCAGATCAGAAGTATCCACAAGAGGCATGCAGCTGTGGAATGTGTTACATATTGTAATTATAAAGATATATTTGTTCCCTTTTCCTGGGAATAGATTCTGGTATTGATTTGTTCTCACTTCTGCTCACCTCCACCGAGACAGTGGGGGGAAGGTGGATTTTATGGGAAACAACGTTAATTGCCTTATCTCTGGGGAAGAAATACAGTCATTGAAAACCTCACTTACGACTGGGTAACAATTCCTCCAAACAGACTTAGAATAATGAGCCAAGCCACGTTCTTTCTTAATTAAGACTATGGTTATAGATGGTTACTAGGACGCTTGGAAGGTTTGGGTAAAAGAGAAAGCCTAGAAAGTGACAAGGGAAAAAAAATGTTGAGAACACATTTTTTAAATCAAATGAAAGCTGTAGCTTCTTTAAGTTGTTTTGAGAACAGGAGTTTCCCAGCAGATTCAAAGCCATCCGATAAGAGAAAACCTGGACAAAAGCTTGAGTTTTACTTTTAATCCTTCAAAAAAAGAACCAACAAAGAGTTGAAAGACCAAAAAAAGAACCAACTCAATCCCCAGACCCCACAAAAAGGGGAGTTCTGACTCTCAGGCTTAGCTCTTGTTTTCCTGGACATCAATGGAGACGAACTCCACCAGAATGAGCAGATGAAGCCAGGGAGGCACATGAGGTGTGTCAGTCCAGGATTAGGTGCTTGGACAGAGAGGATTTGTAGGCTTTGAACCTTCTTTTCACCTCTCCTAGGGGCAGTGTCCCAGAATTGCTCATGGGCTGGATTGCTTTGGAGGTGCTGCTTTGAAAAGCAGTAATTAGTATGAAGAACTATTATGTTGGCTGTTTTTCTTGAGCTACAGGGCTTTTTTAGTTCTGAAATATGAGCGCCTCCAAAATTACTGCAGCAATATGGATATTGTTACTAGAAAGTTCTTCGTGGTTGATATAACCCTTCTATTCCAGTCTGTTTTAAGAATGGTTACAATATGCCCATTTCCAAAAAAAAAAATAGAGGCAAGGAAAAACAAACCCTGTGTTGCAGAGAACATTGCATCAGATAAATAGATCCATTTTCTTGGCAGAATAACAACATTTTTCCTTCTTTGATATGGGGCAAATGGAACTGCTGAGCTGTGTTCTCCACTGAGATTAGAGATGTATTTGGAGCCCAGAGCTCCCCTCTATCACAAGTTAATATTAACAAAGCCACAAAAGCCTCTCTGCTTTAAGCACTGCTACTACTGCTATTAAAGAGTGTTTCTACCTGAAAGTAGAACATGAATGGCTCTGGCTTTTCATCCACAAAGAAATGTATTCAGCTCCTTTGCTGAAACGCTTCGATTCACGATGTTTGTTCTGCTGTGGTGTAGATGAAGACAGCACAAAGGTTCTCTCTCTTATACCCCCAAGAGGAACATCTTCTCTCTCAACTTCCCTCTCATCTCAGCATCGACCCAAACCAAGTGTTCTTCCTTTCCCCATTTTGGGTTTTCCAGGATTTTTAAAATTCTTTTCTTTTTTTTTATCCCCCTTGCAATTATCATAGGCACCTTTTGGCCCAGATGGTCTAGCCTTGCATGAAAATTAGATTTTAATTAATCTCACACAAAAATTTTTGCCTCGTGTGGATGATGTCACATTCCCATTATCTAACCCTTAGTAACTGATTATAGCCTAATTGAATGTACTAGAGGAAAAACGACAGGATGTCAGGATATAAAGTTCGTTAAGGAAAATCAATTTGCAAGGCTTTAAATTGCATTAAGGGCTACCCTTTAAATCATCTAATGTATTTCTTCCTGGTTTGGAAAGGTAAATAGGCACATTGTGGAGAAATATGTGCAAGTAGAAGTGGTAGGTTTTGTGGGTAAATTAAATTGCAAATGACTGAAGATCAGACAACAATTCCATTATCAATGACAAGCTGCCAAGGTACTCAAAGAAATACTTTGCCAAGTGCCTTGTGTTTTCCATTTCTTTGTCATTTAGAAATATATAAATCTTGCTTGGAGGCTGGACCGACATCTTTCTCATTTTATTAAAAAAGCCAACCAAGAAGGGTTAATGAATACCAACTCCATTACTTGCTCTCCAGGATGGATTTGGCAGCCCTTTTCCATGCCAGACCGGATGTTTTCATCTTTTTCAAGTCTATAAACAGTGAAAGCTGCTCAGAGTCATATTCCTGGCACCAGCAGCAGCTGGATGCATTTCAATTCGTGTCTTTTGTGCTCTGGAGTGAATTCATACCTTCGTGAATTGTTTAACAAAAGCAGGTTGTGGGAGAGAACCTCACCTTGGCAGGCAGCTCCTGGGGCTAGATTGAGGTCGTGGTGGCACACTGGTGACAGCTGATGTCCCGTGGAACTGGGACAAAACACACACGGGGGTGTTCATGGCAGGGGCTCAGGGTACCTGCACCTGCTCCTGGCCTCCTGGGTGCTCGGGGGAGGGAAATTTGGAGCAATTCCAAGAGGGAAGGTAAGGATGATGGGCTGAACTCTGAGAGGTGAGACAGGTAAGGATGGTGACTGCACTCTGAGGGGTGGGGAAGGAAGGTAAGGAGGAAAACTGCAGTCTGAGATGTGGAGAAGGAAGGTAGGGAAGATAACGGGAGTCTAAGAGGTGGGACAGGTAAGGATGGTAACTGGACCCTGAGGTGTGGAGGAGGAAGAAAAGGATGGTAACTGGACCCTGAGGTGTGGGGAAGGAAGAAAAGGATGGTAACTGGACCCTGAGGTGTGGGGAAGGAAGACAAGGATGGTAACTGGACCCTGAGGTGTGGACCAGCCTATTCTACCTTGCATGTACTAGTGTGGCCTGGCTGGCTCTGGACCATCCCTTGCTCTTCATGACCTCTGTGCTTTAGCACCAGGCAAAAATGGGTTTGTTCAAAACCTAAATAAAGTGACAGGAAAACCCCACAGTATTACAAGGTAAATTCAGTAAGATTCCATTCTGGAACAGACGCTTTTCTCTCCCATGTTTCTTCTTTATGCTGTTTTGGGCTGGATTTGGGGATCATAACAAGGGCTGGTCCATTTACACCCCTTCTCCTCTGACCTTTGGCATTCATACATTCCCAGCACTGACAAAGGTCCCCCTCCTGCCCCTGATTTCTTTCCAGGCTGGGGGCAGCAAGTCCTATTGTGTTGACTGCAAAGTTACATGAAGAGATACATCTCCAAAATAAACCCAGCATCATGGACCTGAGCCAGTCTCACTCTGCTCCTGGAATTCTTTGTCCAAGATCCAACTGCTTACCAGAATTCCATGATCTTGCCTGGTCTCGGTGGCATGAGGAACCCAGATACCTCAGTATGCAAAAGCAGCCTCCCATTTATTATGATTCTCAGGAAAGATAATTAATTAGGACTTCAAAGGAAGGAGGTGGCTTGTGTAGCATAAGCTTTAAGTCACATTTTGTCACCTCCCCAGAAGTTGTTTAAAGAGGGGCGAATTGGTACAGTGTGTCTTCCTCTGTGAGAGGGTTTATACAGAGGTTTTTAATTACTTTGGAGATTTCTTAAATGTAATTTTGTATGATGGCATCTGATACAAACTGAATGCCTTACTTTGATCTGCTGGGGAAGAGAGGGTGACAGTTTTCTTCAAATGAAAAGTAACATCAGCAGAAAAACAGAGAGGGAATTAACATATTGGAGCATCACTTTTCTTGTAATCATCACCCTATTAAATATGGAGGGGAGGATTTCGAAAATCAAGTTTGCATTTAGAACAACGTTACTGGGGCTGAGTTGCCCTCATTAGCTGTTTTGTATTAAATTTGATGAAAAACCTGATGCTGACAAGCACTGGAAATGCTTTTTTTAATCCTGTTTTTAATCATTTTAGATCACCTACTAAATATCTTTTAATATTTTAATGGGTCTCTCATTCATAGTAAAAAGAGGTGAATAAATTGAATGGAGAAAATAAAAATGCAAAAATCTTCTCAGGCTTTTGCTCCTTGTAACAGTACCAGAATGAAATTTATGGTGCATCTGTGTTTTGCTTTACTTTCAATTTGCAACCATATTTTTGCATATTTGATGTGACTGGAAAAGTATGTTGCATATTTTTACAATGAATTTGCATTCCAGGTACTAAATTTTGGGCAGTTTTCTTCTAAATTTCACATGACTCTAAGGCCATTTAGGACTCCTTTTTTTTGCAGGATTTTATGACATTCCCAGTGTCTTCCCTGAGTGTAAATAAGATGCATCCAAATATACAGATGTTCACTTTTATGTCTTATCATCCCACAGATGAACTCCCAGTGCACATTTTCATTCTGAATAGGTTCCATTTTGTCGGTTTTATTTTCAAACCTACATATTCAGGAATGTTAAAGAAGGAGAAGATACTTTTTATAATTCTTTTCGTTTATCATGAAAACAGATAAAAATTCCTACAAATATTCATTGAAGCCTTTCTTCCTTGAAAGCTTTTATTCCTAAGGGTTATAATATCTATGTTTTGTGTGTCAAAAGCATCAAGTTAATTTTTTCCAGGGGATTCACTAAATCCTTTCTTTCAGGAGAAAGTTACTGCTGGAAGGTTCTTGGTTTTTTTTCCAGGCACTGATTCCATCGGAGAGAAGGGAAAGGCCAACGTCCTTGCATTGACAACTCTTCTCTCAGATGGTTGAAGGAGGGCTTTATTTATGGTTACTCTGCTTGATTATGATTTTGAAATGTTCTTTAGTTGAAGATTTGGCGTGCTGCAGCATCTCAATCAGAAAAACCATCGAGTGTGGGGTAAAGCTCTTTGGCCAACAATCCAGGTCTGTGCCACCTACTGAGGCCTTGGCAGCTCATCTCAGTGAGTCAGGGAATCATTAAAGTTGAAAAACTTTAATGGGGCCTTAGCAGCTCATCTCAGTGAGTCAGGGAATCATTAAAGTTGAAAAAGACCTCAGGATCTTCAAGTCCAACCTCTGCCCAAATGCCCCCTGCCCCCAGTAACCCGCAGCACCGAGTGACATCTCCATACATTTTATGGGCACTTCCAGGGATGGGGGCTCCAGATGGGGGCTCCACCACTGCCCTGGGGGCTGACAACCCTTTGAGTGAGGAAATGGCTTATTTTTGGTTTTGAGAGTTCTCTAAGCCTTCCCCTTGTCTTCATTTCCATCAGGACAGCAGAAGAAAGCAGAAGAAGGACTCAGCAATGTGTGGTACCAAAAAAAGCATCTCTTGGTCCCTCTCTACTCTGGTTGTACCCTCTTTTGGGGATTTTGGAGGTGGGGAAAGACAACTACGAGCAGGGAATGGCACATCCTTTTGTCCTGTCCCTTGTGCACGCGCCTGAGCCTGCAGGCTCCTGATAATTTGAAGGCACATTGGCACTGACAGCGTCCTCTTTCTTTCTGCACAGCTCAGCAGAATCCCTGTCACTTGAGGCAACTGTGAAAATATATAACCAGGCAGCCCAAGTTTCTCATTTTCATAAGAGTTGGGACACCTCTGGAAAATAATCTTAGTGAAAACATAATAATTATAGTTGACTTGCTCTTTGCAGTTAGGAAATTTTGTCGTGCAGGGATTGCTGCTTAGCATGACAAAAAGTCAGACAAATACAGAGCAGAGCTGTGGCAGGAAAACAGTAAAAGTGGCAAGAAATGAGTGGGAAAGCAGGGCTTTGTTAGGTTTGGGACCGTGAGAGGCGTGATAGGAAAATCCACTGTGTGTTTTCCATCCTGCTGGAAATCAGTGCAGTTTAGGCAGTGTGGTTGTGCTGCAGGGATGGCAGGGAGAGGGAGGCAATCTGATAAATGAAATGATGCATAATTCACTGCTGCAAGGGCAGTGTAGGAAAACAGTATCATCTCCAGACAAATTAATGTGTCTTTGGTTTATGACTGTCTCAAGGCCGTTTGTTTCATTGTCAGTTCAGTCACAGGTAGAGATGTGATTATTATTTCAAATGGAAAGTTCTTTTCCAACAGCCATTTTCGGAAGCTGCTGTCTCAGAGCAAAGTCCCTTCCCTGAAGTAATGCTTTCATTTGGAAGTACAATAGCAACTGTCAGTTTTGCTTCCTTTTGTTTTATTTCCATCATCTGTGTGTTATCGTTTCAGGAAGGAAATGTGTCTGTGAGCAGCCAGTGCCAGATGTCTGAACTTTCGCTTGTCGTTTGAGGTGCTGGCAGCACCACTCACCCACTCCAGTCACAACCAGCTGCTGAAGACGAGCTGCAGGAAGTTGGCTCTACTCACAAATTGCAACAACTTCATAAAGCAGAGGGGGAAAGGAATATTATGGCACTTTGCAGGAGACTGAGGCATGGAGAGGCTTGGTCCCCTGCCCACAAAGGTGTCAGGGATCTGTAGGAGACCCTTGTGCAGCTCTAGAGGTGTCTGTCTGTACGCTGTGATTAAAGTCACTCAGCAAGGGCTGGTGCAGCTGGGACTGGAGTCTTGAGCTCAGTGGACTGGCCTGAAACACCTGAATTTATGATATCCCGTTTTGGTAGCATTGAGGTTGACTCTAGATGCCGCTGGAATGGATTAATGACAAATAATGAATTTAATATAAGATATTTTAAATGATAATGTGTATAATTCTTATACATAATACAATGTAATACCATATTATGCAATAATACATTTTAAATATAATATTTAATAACACAATTATAAACCCCAAGTACCTGTTCAGCTTCTGGAGTAATTTCTGTTTTCTCTCCTTTTATAGAATCATAGAATGACAGGACAGTTTGGGTTGAAGGGACCTTCAATCTCATCCAGTGCCACCCCCTGCCATGGGCAGGGACACCTTCCACTATCCCAGCCTGCTCCAAGCCCCGTCCAGCCTGGCCTTGGCACTTCCAGGGATCCAGGGCAGCCAGGAGAGGGGGCATTTCCCCAAATATAACTTTGATCTGGGCCTTCTTTTCCTTCAAGTCTGGATATGTTTTCTTCCCTAGACACGAACAACCTGCAATGAACAGGGCGCTGAACCCTGCCCAACCTGCAGCCTGTGACCTTTCCAGCTGGGTTTGGTTTTCCAGCTGAGCACACCTGGGTAGAAGGAGTTCAAATGTGAACAAGCAGCATCCAGGGGGAGATGGAGGGGGAAGAAAGAGTTGTTTCAGCCTTGGCATTAGGGATTTCACGTATGAAAATGTAAGGTGCAGCAGCTTTTGTTCTCTTTAGGACTAGACATGCTGGGAGCTTGTCCATGGCTCTTATCCCTCAGGCTATCTGACAAAATTACAGATATTTCCTGCACTGTGGTGACACACTGAACATCCACACACCTCATTCATGTCTCATTGTTCACAAACAGGGTCATGGCTTTAACATCCAGGGACAGAAAAATGTCCTTTTGAATTAGGCCAGCCCTTGCTCTGTGCTTTTTATCGAGTTCCTTGTCCATTACAAGAGGGTTTTTCTGGAAACAGTAGAAGGCAGCAGATAAGGGAGCAGGCTACAAAACAGATAGGAGCACTTAGTTTCTGTCAGTAGACAAGCAGCTCCCTTCCTCCCTGATATAATGCCTAAAAAACGAGAACAAAAGCACATTTTCATTCACCAAGTTCCTTCAGTGCTGGAGCTGATAAAATCTGAAACATTCATCCTGAGCCAGTGGCAATGGAAGAGGAGAAAGGACTCTTTCTCAGTGGGCAGCAAAAAAAGGGAAGAGGAAAAAATCCCAACATTGCTTAGTGGGGAGTAAACAGGATAGAATTTGGGGAAGAAAGGTCTTGGGAGCAGTCCTGCGATTTAAATTTCATAGAATCCCGGAATGGCTTGGATTGGAAGGACCATTAAGGCTCACACAGTGCCACCCACTGCCACGGGCAAGGACACCTTCCACTGGCCCACGGTGCTCCAACCTGGCCTTGGACACTTCCAGGCATTCCAGGGGCAGCCACAGCTTCTCTGGGCACCCTGTGCCAGGACCTCCCCACCCTCATGGGGAAGGGAGGAAGGGTAGGAATGTTCTCAAATTTTCCTTTTTGAAAAAATAAAAATTATGTGTATTTCCCTCATTTTTCTGGAATATCTGCTATAGGAAGTAAGCAAGTTTAAACAGCCAAATCGGTATGGGTAGGCCTGAAATTATCTATTTAATTAGGTTTTATGCTTTGAATCTGCAAATGTTGGTATTAATTTATACTTAATTTTACAGAGCTGCCAGCAAAATATGCTGTGAAGGAACCAATAGTGTGTGTTGCTCACTTATTTCAGATTGGACCTAGAGAGTGTTTTAGGGCCCAGCTGGGGTTTATGGAAGGTTTGGGAGGAGAAACAGCAGCACATTTCCAGACTGGTGCAGGTGGGGAAAATTTCCTTTCTCAACAGTGGCTCATGGCTCTTTTCCCAGTGAAAACTGTGGTTAAAAGTGTTGGTTGAAACATTTCTAAAGCCAGTAGTTTTTTCTTTACGGAATATTTCATGTTAATAATCCATGATTATGGCATGTGTTCCATCTGCTTTGATGTTATCTTTTACAAACCCATAAAAAGAGAGATTTCCAGAATAACAATATTATTTTAAAAAAAGGAATAAAGAAATTGCTCTGTTTCTCACCATAATATATTTATTTGGAGGAGCTGAAATTTCCACGTAGTCATAAGCAACCGAAATTGCTCTTTGCGTGGCCATCAGGACTGAGTTTATATTTCTAAAGGTTTCATTTCTGAGGGCCCTGGAAATCAGACTTTGTTCTTTGTGCACCAAAATATAAATAAATATTGTGTATCAATTTTTAACTTTTATTTGTTTCGCAGGATAAGGCTCATAAAAATATCTCTTACTCCACTTGCTAATATCCAAAGTAGAGGAAGAAGCATTAAGACAGAGCACATAAACACAGCAGAAATGTAAATGAAAGAATTCTGGGAACAAGTGCTGCCTGAAGACATCCCCACCACACAGTGATATATATTTCCTCAAAAATAACTTGAAGATCTTTTTCTCTGCCTCCTGCACATTATAAAACACTCAGGGAAATATAGATGGAGTCCTGGAATGCATTTAGATCATTATTTGCAGTGACAACAATGCAATTCTCTGAACAGTGTGCATGTCATATGTACAGAGGCACTGGAATAAATAAGCCATCAATTGCATTAGAAAAAACTACATGTCATGATTCAGGGGCTTGGGAGAATAATGGGGACAGGGAGAAATCCCCTCAAAGAGATTATGAGAGTAATTGAATTGATTAATTGAATCAAACTGACGCTGTGAATAGTTGGTGAAGATTCAGTGAATAATTGCAGGCAATAATTTTGTTTTCTGCAACGTAATAAAGTGTTATACAAGTATATCAACAATGGGGTAAACAAATCTAAATAAGCCACTGCCCTCAGTGAAGTGCCACTGTCAGGGCAAAGTCTCTGCTTGGTACAGGGCTCACACAAACACTGAATAGTCCCTTTGAACTCTGAGGAGTCATGGAATCATCCAGTGCCACCGCCTGCCATGGGCAGGGACAGCTTTCGCTAGCCCAGGTTGCTCCAAGCCCCGTCCAGCCTGGCCTTGGACACTTCCAGGGATCCAGGGGCAGCCACAGTTTAACTTCAGAGTCTGAGAAGGTTATGCCATTTCCAAGAACCTGCTGATGGCAGGGTTTGTTTTCACTCTTAAAGATGTTGTGGTGTAAGAACAAACTCCAGTGATCATGGAGCAGAGGGGTTCTCAAGGCATCAGGATGTGCCTGAGTCAGTGGAGAAGTGACAAGGCCAAATCTCACTGCACTGACCATTCCTGTTGTCCTTCATCAGCTGTGGAAGAGACAGGAATGGAAAGCTGGAATTTTTGGGTCGAAAGTGGCTGTGGCAGATCAGAACTTCATGTCCATTTTAAAAAGAGGGTCTGGGAAAACAGGAAGCAAAGACATTAAAAAGGATACAGTGACTGCCATGCTTCATGTCTGCATGCTTGGGGGTCATTAGGTCTGTGCTAATCATTAGGACTAAGGTTCATTAGACAGCACTAATGATGCTGTCTGTCTATGGGATTAGCGAGCCGAGGGGAAGAATGTTCTTTAGATTGCACTGAGGACTGGATTAAGGACTGATCCACCCCAAAAATCTGTACCTGCAACATTTGGGCCATTTGGACTCTTCTACCTACAGCACTTCTGGTGGTTCTGCCAAAGTCCGCGGCATCGACAGCCTGGGATCAGCTGAGGCACAAATCAGAACAAACAACCCCCCAATCCAAGGGCAGTCAAAAACCATTCAGCATCAAACCTTTATGAGCAGCAATTTGTCGAGTTCCATGTCTGTCATGCGGGAAACAGCTCGCTCTGATTGAATTCATTTTTTGGGGATGTGATTAGGAGACACTGACGTGAAATCAAATGTGATAAATATCAATAATTGGATGTTGGATCAGTTTTCCTAGGACAGCTTAATTCCATTCACCCTGATTTGAAGACCTCACCCTTAATAACATTTTGTCTGTGTTTCTTTAGAAATTGTGTTTTCAAGAATCTTGATATTAAAAAAAACCCCTTTGTAATAAAGTGCCTCAGAAATCCTGGATGCTTTACAGTTTTTGTCTGGCCTACTTTGGAGATTAGTTTAATTTAGGTGATATTTGATTTCCCTGCTGCTGGTGGTGTGATTTTTTGTTTTCCTTCAGTTTCTGTTTTTTTCTGCTTCTTGTGGAGATTAGCTTTCTATAAACATGTTATCTATAACATAAATCAAAGAAGCTGGAAATAGTAATATAGTATGGTCATGTATATTCATGGTTGTTTGATGAAGGAAAGACATTAACATATTTCTAGATTCTCTGTCATTCCCTTCAATTTTTTTTTCTGTAAAAAAGAGAAAGAAGGAAAATGTAGTAAATTCACATATCTAGGAGAGTAAAATTATCAAAACAGGTAGGGCGATAAGTCCTTTTCTCTCTAATTTGGTGATTTGTAAATTAGTGAGAAAAAAGGGTTTTTTTTTTTGGTTCTGCCAGTCAATGGTGAAGCAGACTTTACTCTTCTAATTAAGTGTAGTTTCTCCTTGTCCTCTTTACCTGGGGAATTTAAATGCTTTGGAAATCCCCACCAGCAGCGCTTTGGGAAGCAGGAACACTTCAGGTGCTGCCAGGAGAGCTCCCAGCAGCTCTGCACACCCTGTCAGGTGCATTTTAGTCCTTCCAGCCATCTCCTGCCTGTGTCATTCCTGTCGAGTTCCTTATCTGCTGCTTTGGATTCTAGCTGAGACACCCCTTCCTGCGAGCTCTGGGCCATCCAGTTATCCAGGAGGGGAGAAGGGTGGACTCTTATCTGGAGAATTCAGTGCTCATCCTATCTTGGGCTTTTTCATGGTTTTTATACTTAACAGTCACACCAGAGATAAATCTCTCATGGTGCTACACCCTCCGTTCTCTTACAAGGTGACAGAATTACTGCTCAGTAGATCAAGTAAATTCTTCCTTAATTTAAAATTGGGGTCATTGTTCCTTTCTTTACAAAATCTCGGTCATTCTGATCAACCTGATGAAGGTGCCTGGAAAGCCCAAGTTCTTCCTCATGCCTGAAGATCTCGTGTGAGCTGTGCCAGAGTGTTCCCTTGGTCAGCAGATCCCAGTTCCTGCATCCATCTGCGTTACACACAGGCCAGTCTGTACTGAGCCTTCCATATATCCTGTAATGGGATGCTGGGCTGTGCAAGGCAAGGTCAGCACCTCTGACAAGCTGGATTTACTGTTCCTGCATGGAAAAATGCCAGTTCAGGCTTGTTAGGGCTCCTAAGGAGTCCCACTGGAGACAGGGGGGAAGGGGTTTCACTGCATGTGAACGCTGAAATGGTTTCAATGATTGCTGAAATCTTTGGCTTATTTATTACTCAAGCTAAATCTACAAATCTCAGCAAACCACGTTTGAGCTAAATAAAACCATAGCTTCTCCTCGCCTTTAAATATTTTATACTTATAACAGATGAAACTGATTTTTTCCAGTAACTCTGGCTCTGTCTGAGGTGGAGCAGATCAAAGGTGAGATTTTCTGTCCATGGGATATCTGTGATTCAACAAAATAGGGGTAGAGGTCATTCCTGCATTTGTGAATGAAAAATTTGAGTTCTGAAAGTTTCCCAAAGAGGGCAGAAAAAGAGTAAAAGATAAGAGAAGCTTGGCAATAGTCATGAAACTGTAAAGCTTGCAGTGAGCTAGAGGCTGTGCCCAAGTTCTGGGGATCCCCTGCTCAGCCCCTCTCTGTTCTGTCATTGTCCCCAGCCCACAGCAGCGGCCAGGACACCCAGGACAGGAGATTTTGGATTCTACTCCAGCATCAGCCATACCTTCAGACCTTGAGAATGTGCCAGGAGCTCTCCAGGTTTCTGCATGCTTGAGAGGCAGGAGGGAAGCCCTGATTAACCCAAGGTTCCTCTGCAAGGCTTTCATCACTGCCTTGTAGAACGAGATAAGTGAAGTGAGACTTAGCACTGCAAGCTTAGATAAGCCTGAAGAAAGGAAAAACTGACAATTACCAGTTTGATCTAATAATGCAGTATGTGAGAAACTGAATTTAATACACAGGAAAACAATATGAGGCAACAGTGATACTATAATTAAGGAAATAACTTAATACATACATGTTTAATTAAACTCCCCATTTATCTGAGAACACTCTCTCTGTTTGGAACACCAATTTGCAATCACTAAAGCTCGAGCTGAACAATATAATTTTCATTTAATACTAATCTTGGACCAGCACATTGAAGACATTCATTCGGCACAGTGGAAATTAGATTTTCAGGGAACCGTATCACGGGTTGTCTCTTGGATCCCAAACTGTGAAATCGTGGATCATGGAAGCCCCGAAAATAATTACCCTGGTTGCATTATGCAGTGTCCCAACTCTGGAATAATATTGTAAGTGTTGCTATTTGTAATCTCTACAGCTTTGAAAAACCCCCAAATTTCATTCAAGACGGAATTTGGAATTGTCAAATTTAATTTTAAAATACCTTTGCTTTGAATAAAATCATAGTGAATAGGTTGCTCTGTGTTTCTTTTGGTATTTTACACAGTTTATTTATAGAAAGTTGGAAAAATAGTATAGTAATGAAAAATTAATCCTCTCCTCCCCTTCCCATTCCCCTTCCCATTCCCGTTCCTGTTCCTGTTCCCCTTCCCGTTCCTCTTCCCCTTTCGCTTTTCCTCTTCCCCTTTTTGTTTGTTTGGGATTTTTATGTGTTTGGTTGGTTGTTGTGGATTTTTTCCCTCCTCAACAAAATATTGTGGAAAACCATGTGCATTTTACCAAATGTGTCCAGAACCAAGGGCCAAATAAAATTTATCCATGAAAATGCAGATAATAGGAAAAAATTTAAATTACAATTTCGGAGTGCAACGGTGTGAAGAGAAGCTGGATTTGTGGAATGATGTTTTCCAAGGCATTTCTGATCAGTTCCAAGAACAGCTTGGGGCTTAATCACTTAATTATCTCATCACATTAATTCTTTTCATACTTTCACTGATATTTTTCTCTTTGTTTCTGTTTTAATGTTTCAAGAATTAGAAAAAGGCTTATAGAATTAAAACCTTGGCTTCAGCTCTCATAGAAGCTTCTAGAATGGGATGTTTTTCCTTTGAAAGTCATCAAGCTTGACCTCAGCTTTCCACCAGAACTCTTAATCCACTTACTGGAAAGAATGAGACATTTCACTGACTTTTCTTTTTTTGGAGTTTCCACATGTCCCCTCTCATTTTCTCAGCTGGGCACTTAAGCTGCTTCCCCGGAAGCTGTAAATGTAATTTGTCAATGTTGCTTTTGGATACTCAGGTTTTTGATAGCCTCAGTTATATGGAAGATATGGACCTTCCAGACTGTGGTGATGGAACCAATGGAATTACGGGTTGTGTTGAGTTGGGACGCACCTTAAAGCCCATCAGTTCCACCCCTGCCATGGGCAGGAACACCGCCCACTATTCCAAATGGCTCTGAACCCTGTCCAGCATGGCCTTGGACACTTTCAGGGTTCATTTTTCCACCTTATTCCTTCCTTGTTCCATCTTGTTCTTCCCACTGTGGGAATTTTGAATTAAATGGACCATAGCAGACTTCCATGTGTTTATATCATAAAAAATATAACTGAAAGGTGGAAATGCTGCTGCCGCTGGTGGTCCTGGTGAACGAGTATTCCACAGGGTCAGACTGAGCAGGAGGAAACACCCTTCCAGGTTACTCACCTGCACATGGGAAAATCCTGTTGAGTTGTGAAAACAGGAATTCCTACCATAGTGAGTGGTTGGGTAGCAAAGCCACCAGATCCAGTGAAAAGTCAGCAATAACTTGGGATCCAGCTGGAGCCCGGCCAGTGCTTTTTGGGAAGACCTTGAGGTATTGCAGAAATCTTTGCTTCTGATGATTAACTGTGTCTTGGACAAGGTAATCTCTCCAAGGGCTGTCTCCTTGATTTCCAGGACACAGCAGAACTTCCTCAAACTGGGAGATGTTTTGGAGCAGTTTGTCACTCTCACTGATTTATTAGAACAAAACAGAGCCGTGGTAAATACGGTGGGAAAATGCACACCACCTGCTGTAATTTGGGCTCCTCATTTACACAAAAATTAGTTTCTGTATGAAACAGGAATTGGAGATTCAATAATCTGTGTTTTAACAGACCTGAGGCATCCAGGGAATGCACTATACAGGTTTTGCCCTCTGTTGTGCCATGGAAATAAAATGTATGGAAGCTGAAGTCTTTGGTGCTGGAAGCCTCATGGAGACAATGTGGGTCTTGCTTATCTTTAAAGCTGATCACTGGGAGTTTTTTGTGTTAAAAACTGAAACTTTAAAAAGAGAATTCTTTTGATGAGTTTCCTGTTCTGTGTTCAGGTTTCTTCAATTTGTTCAACAAATTCTTTCAAGATTTAAACCCAATTCTTAGTGGAAAGCAATAAGAAAAATAAAACATAATATCAACAAAATCTTTTTAATTTGGTTGAAATTAAATGTTTCAGGGGATCCAATACAACTCTGGGGAACTTTAAATCTGAACAATCTCAACTTCTGTCTGTTGTCCCAATGCAGGGTAGATTTTCCTCACAAAGTTCTTGTAGAGCTTGTGATGTGTTTTTGCCATGCTCTATTTAATAATGCTCTAACCTCAGATGCTCCCCAGATTAAATGATTGTTTCAGAGGATTTGTAGAGGGAGCAGCAGATGTTCTAAATTCTATTTCTTTGGAAACTCTATTATTTCCTTGTCATCTTGGCAACTGGTTCTTTATTAGCTTCTCTCTCTTTCCCTAAACAAACCCAACAGACCTGAGCCTCTAACATTTTTGTGACCAGAAAAATCCCACTCCACTTGAGGCCTCACAATGGAATGGGAAAAGGCTCCACTCAGTGGCGATTTTCTGCTGAATTTTCATTAAATTTCACGGTAGCATTCCAGTTACTTTTCAGCTGGGCCTCAAAGATCTTCTGTAGCTGCTAAAACCTCAGGGAGATAAAACCTCCCTGCTCCCCCAGCATGGCCAACCTGGGCCTGGTTCTTGCTGAGAATCTGCCGTATCTGTTCTCGTGAAGCTGAGAATTTTCAGAATGTTCAGTGCCAAATGTAGGTCCTTCTTTTTGCTCTATAACATCAAGTGCGGCTGATGAAATAAAATTTTCGGGGTGGTTCTGGAAAGTCCTGCATGTGTCTGTATTTGAGTGAAATTAACTGGATTTTCTTTTTTTAAATTTAAAAGTAAACTCTATTTTTCTTATTGACTGTGTATTTTAAAACACCACAGTGAGTGAGGTGGTAAAATCTTTGGAGAGTATGTGATCTAAATGACTGGCATGTGGGAAAACAGATTTTCTGTAAAAAAATTAATTTATTTAAATCAACCTGTGCAACCAAAGTCATGCACATCACTGGGAGCATAATACCCATGAAATCACTGCTCACCACAACCAGAACAGCACAGGGCCCTCAAGGCTTCTGATTCCCTCTGCATGTGAAGCATTTCAGGGGCAGAATTAGGGATGGGAGAAGAGCAAAACAGCTGAAAAAAAACTCGTCTGATTTTCCAGCTTGAGTGGCTTTTCCAGCCAGGATAAAATAATGCAAATTTAAATGTCTCCTATTTTGCATCAAGCTGATAACTTTATGATCAGCTTTCATGTTCTTTAGTCTTTGAGTACTTCTCCTAGATGCTAGTTAGTATATCCTATAATCCCAGAATGGTTTAGGATGGAAGGGACCTTAAAGATCATCTGAATCCACCTCCTGCCATGGGCAGGGACACCTTCCACTGTCCCAGGTTTCTTCAAGCCCCGTTCAGCCTGGTCTGGGACACTTCCAGGGATCCAGGGGCCGCCACAGCTTCTCTGGGAATCCTGTGCCAGGGCCTCACCACCCTCACAGGGAACAATTCCTTCCCCAAATCCCATCTAACCCTGCCCTCTGGCAGTGGAAAGCCATTCCCTGTGTCCTGTCATTCCAGGCCCTTGTAAAGAGTCTCTCATCCATGTCCATGAGGTTTCTAACAATTGAAGTGTCCATGCATGAGGGGACAGTACCAATTCAGCCAACTGGTATTTTAAACAAAATTAGTTATATCAGTGTGCCTCTCCATTTACTTCTAATTTAACTCTAACAGTAGTTAGAACTTAGTGATGGGTAACTGCAAGACACAAAATGTCCCAAGAACCACTTCTCTGGGAATTATCCAGGAGAACAATGGGGTTTCTGTTTATGGGGCTTAAACAGTATCAAGAAATTGCTTGTTTATAGCAAATTTTGTTTGGATTATTAGCAGGCCCATCACAGCTGAAAATCAGACTATTATCTCTTGGGCGCTTTTTTGTTTTCTTTTTAACCTTTCAGGATAATGTATTTAAAAAAACATCTAACTCTGAAAAAAAATCACACTGTGAGTAAAATCTTCCTGATATGAGGGCACTTTTGCAAAACATCTCTGATTGGAACAAGCTGAGCCCTGTAAAACAACTTCAAGAGAGTCTGGGCACAAGAATAACTCTTTTACATCATGAAACATAGACCCAACAGAGACATTTAGCTCTGCAGCACTAGCCACAGCCAGCCAACACCTTAGATAATTGCTTGCAAGGCTCTATCCATAAGGGAATTCGGTTTTATCACTGCTTTCCTTGCTAACAAACCCTCTGCTCCAAAGTTGCTAACCGCCATTTCATCTCAGATTGTCAAACTAATTAATGTAATTAAGTTAAACTCAGGCTGCCACCTTCAGCTGTAGGTGGTAAAGCCATTTTTAAGGAGTTTGCACCTTTGGTTCACCACAGCTGAGGCAATATTTCCTAAAATATTGGCGTCTTCCCTCGGAGGAGGAAAAGCTAGGGTGAGCTTCTTGTGCTGGAGTTCTGCTAAGGGATAGCACCTCTTATGTGCCTCTCACTCTGATTTTGGGCAAAGCAGGCATATCAGGTTCAGGATGGAGGTGATCTGCAGAGGTTTGGTCAGCTCTGAGCTTTCCCTGCTGGCTAAAATGTCTTGGGAAGGAAAGGGAGGGACAGGGGTGCCCCTGAGCTGTGAGGGCCAGACCCCTTTGAGGGATTGGCTGCCTGTAGCCACTCACAGCTGGGGAAGACACAGGGACATCACCTTGCCTCAGCCTCTTCCAGAAGAGGACATGGGATGACTGCTTTAACCCTCTTCCCACCAGGGAATGGACAACATGGGTATCAGGATGCTTTACAGCAGTATTACTGGGACATCGGGATGCACGGGAAACTGGAGTCTCAGGGATGGTGATATCATTAAAGTTGTGTGATCTTTGTGTCAAGAGCAGCTGGGGGGCCCAGGTGATGGAGAACTCACAGTGTTCCCCAGTTTTCCTTCACTGGCATTTAACCTATAAAAATACTCTCATCTCCAGCTGTATACTTTGGTATAAAATGGGAAAAAAGAAGTTTAACAGCCTTCTGCAGTTTCTGTTGCCTTCCCATCTGTCAAGGCTTTCTTTTATATGGAGCTTTCTGGCTTATATGAGTCACTGGGGAGGCTCTGCCTTGATTTACATTGCAGTGTCATAAAGCAGGGTGTGCTCAATCCAATGCTAATAAAAGCTAATGATACAAGTAGAACAATAGAAGGTGGGACAATGCTAATGTTATACCTTTCTGAGACCATAGAAATAAACCTTCCGCAAGTTATCATCTCTCAGTGTGGGTTTCCCCGCATCATCTCAAGGTTACATTTACATATTTTTAAATGGTTTGGTATTTGTGCTGAATTCCTCACCACAGAGGTGGTGCATGTGTGTTTTTTAATCAGTGATCGATTTGTTCTCTATGAAACTTTACAATTGTTCTAGCCACACAGGAAACCCTCACTTCCATGGAAGTCATTCCCGGATTTTGGTAGCTGAAGTTCTGGTCATCTGTCTTCCTGATGTTAGGATTTAAAACCAAAAAGCCGTGCTTTCTCTACAGGAAAATGAGGCAAAGAAGTTCCATTCTGCAGATGGGAGCAATTCCCAGCTCCTGCCTGTTGGTACAGTGCTGCACAGACATCCTTCACTTATTGGGTCTGGCAGGGGAGAAGCTTAGCAGAATTTCAGGTGTCAAGCACAATTAGGTGTTAATTAGAATGATCCATTTGCCTGTCCCCCAAGGTCCCCTGCTCCAGTTCAATGACAACATGCAATAAAAATATCGGGGCACATTTATTTTCCAGCTGTCCCTGTGACAGGCCAAGTGTATTTCTGGTTGATCAGTGGGTGACTGTGACACATCTCCTGTGACACAGGGGAAAATCTTGTGAGTCCTCCTCTACTAATTCATTTTTCTTGGGTATCTTGTCCTGGGTGCTGGGAGATTCTGCTGGAGGGGTTTCACAATATACAGAATCCTTGAGTACTCAGCATTACACACATAGTATCTAATTGCCATGTAATTGGGCTGATTTTTCATTACCCCCACAGCAGGCAAATGTTGGCCTCTGTTGCTTTTCAGAATGAGGCAATGCTTGACTTCTTGTCTTATTCTTTGCTTTCATTCTTTTCTTTAATGTTTAAAAATGTTTACAAAAAGGTTTTAAACCCTCTAAATATGAGTACTTTTCTCCAGAGTTGCTAAACATTGTCATTTGAAATATTTCTTTCCTATATTTTGATTTTTCTTATCTTGTGTGGCATAAATTCTGATACATTTGTAAAGCTTAAAATCCCACCATGCCCACAACCAACATGAATTTTGTGTCCTGGACAGCCAAACTGGTCGGGGTGAAGGTTCCATTTTCATTTTTCCTTGTTTTACTCCACAGTAAATCCCTGTTACTGCTATCAGGAAGGAGATTAGGAAAGAAAGGACGTTTTACTTGTATACTGTCAAGAGCATGCACAAAGTCTGTGTGCAGAGTTGGGGAACAAGTTGTGACCATTCCCATTGTTGTCTCTGCAGGGTAGGACTTGTATTTAGGAGTAGAAAGTGATCAATTCCTGCCCAAAGCCATAAGAGAAATATTTCTACCTTTCCCACTGGGATTCAAAGCCCAGGAGCAGAACAATCACCATGTGAATAATCATAATTTGCTGCTTCACCTGGAGGGTGGATTGCTTGGTACTGATGGGTGACAATTGTTTGTCTTCGAGTCAAAGAAAAGGAGAAAAAGTTGTAAATGAAGGGGAAAAAAAAGGAAAAGAAAAAAGAGTGTTACAAAACATTAAAGAAAGTAGAGTTTGAGATGGCTTAAATCTGCTTGGTGATATCACAAGCTGAATATTAAGCTAAATTCAGCACATAAACATGTTCATCCAGTTTTTTTGTGAGATGGGAGTAGTGGAAGAATGGGAATGACGTAAGTTTTCCATGACTCCTCTCTGCTTTGTCTCCTAAACTCTGTATGTCTCATTTTCTTCCACCTTAAGTGCTTCCTTCCAATCTCCCACTTCTTTTCTCACACTGACAGCTTAGTATTCTTCAGGAGTTTGTTTTCCAGTCCTGGCCTGTGTCTCGTTGGATGATTCACCCACTTCTGTTGTGCCATGTTACCCCTGCATCCGGATGCATTTCAGTTTGCATCTCCAGCTCTAATTCTGTGTCACAGCTGATCCATCACCATTAATCCAAGGCCATAAATTAATTACAGATTCATTTTGCTCTCCGCTGGCTCTCCTCCACTCTGCACCCCTGGGTCCTTCGTCTCCAGCCACACTGGGGACTTGGCTCATGAGGTTTCCATGTCCTTCATCCCATCCCTCTCCCTTTGGACTCATTTCCACTGGGATTTTTCCATTCTCAGCTACCCATTCCTGAGCTAAACATTCTCCATGACTTTTTATGAGTTTTGTATGAAGTAGGGATCCTATTTGGAGCAGAAATTCAACTCCCTGTTGGCACAGCAAATAAAATGGGGAGAAGATGACATGGCAGTGCAAGATAGGCTGAAAACTTTTGGGGACAACGACTTAGACTTTCAGAACTGTGACAAAGCTGAAGCAATTGATGCCATTGTGGATCACAATCCTGTGGATTTTAGAGCTGATGAGATTTGCTGTTTCAAAGTTGTGGTGTTACGGGTAAATCAAATGTCAGAGAAAGGGAGGAAACTGGGAAATTTGGGGTCAGACATTCAAGACGGGGGCAGAGTTGCCAGAGAGGATGCTCTCCTGTGCCTTCCGTGCTCCTTTCCACCTGGGAATGCAGTTTTGCACCAGGATTAGAGGATGTGAGATGGAATGCATCACAAATATGCGAATTTTCTTTGCTGTCAGCCTGGTGTTGAGGTGGTAAATGCTGGCAGAAGAGAAGACAGAAAAAAATCTAAAGTGTTAATTAGGCCTTGCTTTGTTTACCAAAAAAAGTCTGCAGTGTTAAGAGAAACTGAAGAGAGTCAGAAAGTCAAATCCATGATGGAAGCTGAGTGTCAGAGTGCTTCTGTATGAAATTTGGTTCTCTTTTGTGTCCAACAAAACAGAAACTTTTATGAGAGTGTTTCAAAAGGGGAAAGGATGGACCAAGATCCAGGCTGTCCCTGGATCCCTGGAAGTGTCCAAGGCCAGGCTGGACGAGGCTTGGAGCAACCTGTGCTACTGGAAGGTGTCCCTGCCCATGGCAGAGGGTGGCACTGGATGAGCTTTAAGGTCCCTTCCAACCCAAATCATTCTGGGATTCCATGATTGGTGAACAAAGATAATCTCTGAAATTATTCAGGAATAAGGTATCAGGGCAAATTAATAAACAAGATGAGTCTGATATCCCGACAAAAAATATCTTTGAGTGTTTTCTGTTCGCCAAGTATTTACTTCTGGGAACAAATCACAAGGTAAAAGATGGTCAAAAGCCACCAAAATAAATTCAAATTACATAAGTAGGAGAGACTTCAATTTACTTTAGTGTCTGATGCTTAGGAACAAACACTGATGAAGGAGGAAATGCTTGAAAATCTTTATGAAAATCAGTTCTGTACGAAATTGCCTTCTTTGGAGCATCTCTCATCTGTGTGTTTGTGTTAGGATTAAAATTTTTCCTTTTCTCTTTTTTTTTCTTTTTTTTTTTTTTGATCAATTATAAGATGTAAGAACAACCACATCAGCAGTTTTGTCAGCAGAGAACTGAAGAAAATATTCAAACATGTACTTAGCCTCAGCCTCGATGATATTTGAGGGTAGTTAAAAAGGCTTTTCAGGGAGAAATCCGATGCAATTAACCAGCTTCCGATCTGCCTTATCAGCAAATCACATATTTGTGTGTGGAGACAAATGCTGACACACAGCTCTGGAAGTTTACTGAGTTTACTGCCAGACTGAACTGAAGAGATTAAAAAGGCGTTTGAGGCGGAATCTGCAAAATGAGCCTGTTGATGAAAAAAGAATGAGTTCATTCTCACATTTCATCAAATAGATGAAGGTATAGAGATCTACAAGGGAGATGGAGAGGGACTGTTTACAAGGGCCTGGGGTCACAGGACACGGGGAATGGCTTCCCACTGCTAGAGGGCAGGGCTAGATGGGATATTGGGAAGGAATTGTTCCCTGCAAGGGTGGGGAGGCCCTGGCACAGGGTGCCCAGAGAAGCTGTGGCTGCCCCTGGATCCCTGGAAGTGTCCAAGGCCAGGTTGGATGGGGCTTGGAACAACCTGGAATAGTGGAAGGTGTCCCTGCCCATTTCAGGGGATTGGAAAGATGTTTTTAATTTCCCTTCCAACCCAAACCATTCTGGAATCCCCTGATTCTATGATCCTGCGGAGGTGGTTCACTGATACCACAGGATCGATTCCTGCTTTCAGGGAACCTTTAAGAGTCACTTTTTAAATAGCAATGGTTCTAATTTAATTTTTGATCATTTTTGTATTTATTTTAGCTCTGCAGACAGCTGTGCAGTCACTCCTGCTCCCAGACACACTGGGTACGTCAGGTTCCCCTAGATTCATCACCCCAGAAGGCAAAAAATCCTTTATACTTCCTGTGAGCCTTGGCCAGCAAAGTTGTCTTTCTTAGCCTCGGTGACACTCGAGGCTGTTGTCACAAATTAATTAAAGGTGTGAAGTCAACACATTAATTAAACCCCATGAACACCTGCATGGATCCTCTCAGTCATAACTCATATCCCGTTAAATTGCTTTTGCATAATAACAGACCCACTTTGGGACTGAGCAGACCTGAAAAGGGCCCTCCTGAAAGCAGCCAGGATAAAACCCCTCCCTTGCAGGGGCTTTGGCTTGGCCATGGCCTTGGAACGGGATCCAACCTCATCAAAAACTATGAGAATATTTTAAGCACACTTGGGACAAGATAATTTCAAATGAAGGTGACACTCGTGGTCTGAGGCAGCCAGTGAAACACCATGATTTGGAGAGGGTTCTGCTTGGGGACTGAAGATTTAGTGGCGTGTCAAGCTCAAAGTCAACACAGCAGAATTTAATGCTGTGTAAATGGGAGCCAAAGACAAAGCCCTCGTGAATCCACGGGATAGATGTGCACGTCTCCCACAGCTGCCTTCTCCAGCACCAGGGCTTTGCTCAGAAATAACCATTATTCCCAGCAAAAAGAAAACACTATTGATTTTCAGTCCTCACTGAAGCTTTCTGAAGTATTTTTTACATGAGAGAAAGACTTTGCAGTTTTTAAATTAAAATTCTCTCTTTTTATTTTTTACTTTTTCCCCTTAAAAATCTGGTCAGATGAAATTGTGAGCACAGCCAGAACTGGATGCATTTCAGACTGATCCTTGAAGGAAGGAGTAAGTAAGAAATGGCTAATCCATGCCACACAAAGATGTACAGGGCCCCGAACAGCTGGAATGTCTCTGACAGTCAGTGACACCTCTCCTCATGGGCTGCTTTGCAAGAGTCACACTGAGCTCCCTCTCATGAAGTGCCTTGGCTACCTTGAACTGCATGTTGTGATTTCACCTGGCAGCTTTCAGGTCTCCCCAGCAACTGAAGGATGTGGATAAAACATGGGAAACGCTGCAAGAAAACAAAGCTGTCTCTTGTAATATTTGGAAGCATTTTTTAGGTGAAGTTTCTGTGACACTTCAGCACAGCAGCGCTCGGTGAAAATGGAGAGGTGTTTTATTTATGAGTTTCAATGAAGTTGAGGTTACTTCTTCCTCTTTCTTATAAACTAGACAGTCTTAAGAGTAAATAACATCCCGTGCTGGGGAAGTGCAAGATAAATGCCTCTTCAAACCAGGCCATCCATCCTGGTATGGATTTTTTATCCATTTTTTAACATGTGTGATGCATATTCTCTATTTCCTTTCAGCCAGACTTCTCTCTTGCACCTGTCTTTCATTTCAGAGACATCCTGTTTTCCCCAGTTTCATATCTATGTAGTGTCTGTCTGAAAAGGCTGTGTTCACATTAGCTCAAAGCATGTTGACTTTGTTCCTGGTCTTTTACTACACAAAAATTGTTAAACTTTCCTGGGAACACACTAATTATCACTGGATGTAATTATTTTTAAATCAGATGTCATTTATTCTGATTTTGTTTTGATCAGGAAACAGTTTCAGCAAATTGCTTGGAGGATTAGTTTCAATTAAACTTATTTTTGAAAAACTTTAATCAAAAATTAATCCTTGATAAAAAAACAAAGAACTAAGCAAGCTAAATGCTTGTAGAGTTTAAACAGTCTCAGCATTTCTCAGGGCTGAGAAGACATGCCTTGTTTCCAGGTTTTCTTGCTTTCTTTTTCTTACTGAAAATACAGGAAAAGAGAGAAGAACTGAAATGACAAGCCTAAGTGCCTATTTGTTGGTGCTTCCATTTTCTTGCTATGCTACCCAAAAGAAAAAAAAAAAAAAAAAAAAAAAAAAAAAAAAAGAGAGAGAGGAAGAAAAGACTCTTACGGAGTTTTGTGGCAAGAAGCCCTTTAAAATGAAGCTAAATTAAGTTGTTTGAAATGTGCCCTTAGGCAAAATATTTCAGGTTTTCCCATCCCCTTTCCATTCCCCCACCTCAATGCTGCTCCCATTCGTAGAGCACAGCTAATTTAGAGCATCTGCCTCTGAACATGATGAGGTTGTTATGGAGAGAACTGCTGTGCTGGGGAATATTGCTGTGGAAAAGCAGAATCCCTCATTTGTTTGATGGAGGCTGCAAGGTGTCTGTGCCAAAGAGCCGAACCCCAGCACAGCCAGTTTGCTGGATCTGTTGGGAGTCTGAGGGATGACAAACCCGGGAGCTGCTGGGCCAGAGATTGCCACGGATGCTGCAGGGAGAGTGGGAGGATGAAAACTGGACCAGAGGCAAAGAGATAAGGAGAGACAGCAGGAAGCATTTAAAGAGCTTCAAAAACTTACGAGGTAGAAGGTTCTGGAGGTAGGAGCCTTCCCTGGGGAGGCTGCTGATTAATTTGGGATCTGTTGGGATATTCATAGCAAAAATGCTGGGGTATTTGGCTGATTTGGAGGGGAATGTCTCCATGGCAGTGTTTTCCTGTCTGACTGGTTATAGAAGTAGGAGAGGACCAAGGAACTCTGATTTTGGCGCCCAGCACGCCTTGATGCTTTGGAAACTCCCTTTACACCCAGAGGCAAAGCTGAAGTAGACTCAGAGGATCACTCTGTTTTTGGGGCTGCATTTGTGGTCATGTACATCTGTGCTGGTGAGTCACCTTGCTGCTGAGGGTGACTCAGGAGTCAGGATGAATCCAGGTTCTTCTTTCTCTGGACACCCAGAGAAAGCAAAGCCAGGGGCAAGTTTGACTCATTTCTATTCCAGAGCTATTCCCAGACTGCATCCCTGATGTCTGAGCAACCACGACTCGCTGAGGAGAAAAGCTCAAAGTTTTGGAAAGAAAGGGTGTAATGAATGTTTTCCAAAAGCAGGGACAGCAGGGAGCACAGCTCTGCAGAAGGGCGGGAATCCACCTGAGTGGGTTCATTCCCAATGTTTTGTGTGAAGAATGAATGAGCTCTTCCCCTTTCATAGATCACTTCAATGCCTCTCATCTTTCACTTTCTACCCAAAGAGAAAAAATCTCCAAGACCCACTTTATAGACGTTGGTAACACTCACAAACTTTTATCTTTCCTAGAATCAGGAGGAAGCAGAAATCTGAACTTTCTTTACAAATGTATTTTAAGAACTTTTTTTAATCTTTCTGTCTTCCCAAGTTTTATAAATAGACTCATATTATCAATGTTGTGGTTTTTTTCAGAAAGCGAACTTCCCATTGTTGCTATGCATTCCTTGCTAAGCTCTGTCTATTCTTACCCTATATATTGTCTTCCACAGAAGTTTGAAAAGTTTTGGAGCTCTGACTTCATTTTCAATATGTCCTTCCTGGTGCCATGATGGCGCAAGAGGAAATCTCTATGCTCAAAACAGGCTGAGAGCAACCCAAAGCTGTCCAGACTGCAGAGAGACTCTAAACCTGGTAACCGAATCATCTGGTGCCTATGGGGATATTCTGACTCAGTGTGGACCCACAAGGTTATGATTTGGAACACACAGGTCCCTGTCCCGCAGTTTTAAATGCAGAGTGCAGTCAGAGCCCTGCATTAGAGTCAATACATATAAACTTAGAGAAGTCTAAGCCTGTTACACTGATGCCATCTATTTTTATTTATGTTTGTTTCCCCTGTATCTCCGTTTCATTTATTTTTCACAAAGTGCTTCCTTTATCTGTTTGTCTGAGATATCACATTTCTGCTAAGTCCAATTATTTGTGTGCATTTCTTTTTCTGCCATAGTTCTGTCCTCCCTAGTTTTGATCTCTTGCAGGAGCACACACTTTTATTCCTCTCCTCTCTGGGAAAAAACTGTGCCTTAGAGCCACTAGACAGTAATTATGTGCATAGTGTACCATTTTCTCTTGCATTTAGAGTAGTTGCAGTGGTAAATAATATTTTATTTCTCTTTAGCATTCAGGGAGCAGAGAGGACGAGCCCGGCATGGCCATCCCTGGCTGAAGGCAGATCAGAGGACAGACATGAAGCTTCTTAGCATTTCATTCCAGTGCCCTGTTAACTCCAGGAGCCAGCAGCAAACTCACAGGGTTTTGTTTCAGGAGTGCCAAATTCCAATCATTTTTTCCTGCTGGACAGCACCTCACTGAATGAAAGTAATTCCGAGTCCAAAGTCGGTCTGAGACATGAATAAAGCCAACACGTCTGCCCTCTGAGCGCAGAGACCACGTGAATGCATGACTCTGCAATTTCATGTTTGAAGTGGTTAAAATGGGTGAAAACAGCCAAACTCCAATTACATTTCAGACAAAAAGCCTGATTAAGCTCTGTGTTTTCTGCTGCAGCAAAACATGTGAAATACAAAAATTCCCAAGAGGCAGGAAGCACAAAAGTGCTGCTTCTTGTTTATTTGCTTGGTGTGACGGCTCAATTTAGAGTGGGCTGTGCCGAGCCAGGGTGGAACAAAAGCTTTGCTCCCCCACCCTGCTCTTCAGTGGAGGAGCCCTGTTATGGATTTCATAATGGACCTGGAGATAATTTCAAGCTTGCGTTGATCCGAGGTGAGTCAGACAAGCCAGCGCGATGATGAAGCAGGCAGTGAAATTCTGGCGTGCGAGGGAGAAGATGAGAACTTGCTCATGCAGAGATGTTCCCTGCTCCCAGCAAACATGGAAATCTGGAGTTTGTTTTTCATAGGCCTTTGTGCAGCAAAAATAAATTATCACTTTCATTTACACCCCACGTTTGGGTGAGCTTTGTCTCACACTCTAAAATACCAGCTGACTGACTTAAAAAACCTCAAATGCCGTGGCAAATCTTCACTGCCCCAATTAATATTTTTCCATAACTATGAAACAAGAGGTTAATTGTTAAAACTACATGAGCAATACTGGCAGCAAATGTTTGTTGCCCAGAGAAGCTGTGGCTGCCCCATCCCTGGAAGTGTCCAAGGCTGGGTTGGACAGGGCTTGGAACAACCTGGGACAGCAGAAAGTGTCCCTGCCCATGGGAGGGGATTTGAACTGGATGAGCTTTAAGATCCCTTCCAACCCAGGCCATTTCAAGATTCTGTGATGCTGTGACTTGTTGGCTTTGCGGTCATGGTTGCTTCCGCACTTCACTACAAGAAAACTGTTGGCATTTGTTTATTCTTACTTCACCTCACCTGTCACGTGTTTCTTACCTTGCCACAACATCCCATCCTGTCTTACTGCCCTGGCTTCTTGTGCAAATCTAACAACTGTTTAAAAGTGAGGGTTTTTGCTTCTCACACCACCTGCCTCCTTCCCCCTACACTATTTCAGTGCAAACTCCATGCTACAAGAGGGAGGAAAAGAAATTGAGTAGAAAATTTGTTTTTGTCTGCCTTCAAAGACAGACACCAAAAGCTTTATGAAACAATCAGAAAGGAATGAAAGGACAGCCTGCCTTTGGAGAAGGTTTATTACACTGGGGAAAAAACCCTGCCTTATGCAATTTTCTGTAGAGTGATTCCACGCTGTCCAATTTGCCTGCTAACATTTTAATTGGATAATCCTACAAATGCTCAAGAACTGATCTGACTGCTCAAATAGGTTGAGTCAAAAATTGGAGCGGTGTGGAGGTCTCTTGACCTGACAGTTGGGCAAGTGAAGGAAAACTTGTCTCTGCGTGTCTTTAGCTGGTTTTTCTATGATTGGCTGTGGCTATCTCATGCCTGTTGACCACTGAAAGTCTGAGAGAAGAAGCAGGTGGCTTTTCCTACCCTCTTTAGAGATTTCTCCTAGGATAAGGTGCAGATTACTGTGTTAGGTAGGAAAAAAGTGAAGATCCCCCAAGTTTAATGCAGGAAACTTAGCAACTGACCTGCTCTGCTTGGGTTTGACCATAAAATAAAGTTTCATTTCAAAACCTAAGAAGAAAACACATGAATTAGAAATATTTTTACCTTTCTAGGCCTTTTACCTGATACCTGATTTATCACAGAATCATAGAATGGTTTGGGGTGGAAGGGACCTTAAAGCCCATCCAGTGCCACCCCCTGCCATGGGCAGGGACACCTTCCACTAGCCCAGATTGCTCCAGGCTCCATCCAGGCTGGCTTTGGACACTCCCAGGGATCCAGGGGCAGCCACTGCTTCTCTGAGCACCCTGAGCCAGGACCTCACCACCCTCCTAGGGAAGAATTTCTTCCCAATATCCCATCTAACCCTGCACTCTGGCAGTGGGAAGCCATTCCCCCTTGTCCTGTCACTCCAGGTCCTTGTCCTGCCACTCCATCTTTCCTGTTGGCTCCTTCTGGAAAGGCACAATCAGATCACCTTGAAGCTTCTCCTCTCTAGGCTGAACAATCCAAATTATCTGAGACTGACTAAACCCTGTGGTACACCACCAAACCCCAAAATTGCTGCTGGAATCTGTTGGTGGATATGTGGTTTTTTTGGATTCTGCTCCATCACTGCTGCGCTCCAAAAGCTGCAAAAAAATGAAGCAAATAATTCAGTGTTGCTAATTGAGAGGAAAAAAAATCATTATAATTTTGAGTGTATACACATGTGCCAACTGGGAACACACTCTCTGCTCTGGATGAACCTATGGACAGAAGGCCACATGTGAGCTACTGGATTCAGCATCCTCTGCTGCACCTGGCTGCTCCCCTTTTGGGGAAGAACATGCTAAATCAATGAAAAGTAGCCTTTTGTATGTCAACCCCCACCCGTCAGTCTTGCTCAAGGTTAAGATTGAATTCCCTTATTAAGAATATTCAGTGGGGTTTGCTGGATTTGCACCTCGGTGTAGTTCATCCCATATAATAAAATAAGTGTAATTACAGCTGTGAATCACTTTATTAGTTCCTCTGCACACCAGCCAGTATGTGACATAGTAAAAACATCTGCTTTACAGAGATAACACATGTCCAGGTCTGCTGTTATTTTTTGTACTGTTATATATTTAATTCTGAGTATTTTTCTTTCCTGGTTTGGCAGCTGAAGGGGAAGGTAACCCAGTTTGTGCTGCTGTGTTACTGACCCAGCTAAATCTTCTTCTTCAGCCACAACCGGTGTCTAGCCAGGATCCTACCAACTGCTTTGCTTTATAAGTGCTAGATAAATCTGCCTCTTTTTCATGTCTGACCAAAATATGGGCTTAATGAGTCCGGGATAAAGCAATAGAGAGCTGGGAAACCCTGCACCTCCAAGTCAGGGCCTCAAGCCCAGGGGCTGATTTTGCACCCTAGCACAGCATATGTGACCCTTCAGACCCCTCCCTTTCCTGCAGGTGATAGATACTGGGCTTCTCTTCACTGCAACACTGCAGGTTTGTAAAATTAAAACCCCAACGGGCTTTATTTACCTCTCAGAAAAAATTCTGGGTTCTCAGCCCTGAGGATTCTCATTTTTCAGGATGGTGGATGCCATCCTGGGACAAACTGCACCTGGTGGGAGATGGAACTCTTCTTCTACCCCTCTGGAAATGGTTTTTGTGAGTCCTCAGCCCAGGAATCAGTAACAGTGGCTTCCAGCTCCCCTGCAGTGCTCTTCCCAGGGCTCTGCCTCTCTCCAGGCAGTTACAGACAGGGAATTTCTTTGGGAAACTGGTATTTAGGCTGAAACTCCTGAAGGATGGATTTCAACAGGAGCTCTTTGTGGCCATGTGTGTTCCCAGGCTTCTGTGAATATCAGAGAAAGCTGGTGCCATATGAGGAAGAGCCCAGAATGTTTAATTACTCATTTCTTTAGTCTTGTGTATGGTTTGCCTCCAGAGATCCTGAAATCCACTGCCGTGGCCAGACACAGGCCTCAATATCACATGGGTTATGCAAAATTTCTGATAGTTATCTCCCTGTTAAAAGGCTTTCCTTTCCTTCCCTTTTCCT